>JAABLK010000415.1:0-28916 GCA_012295415.1 Phytophthora chlamydospora
CCATACGTAACATATGTATGGAACCCAACTTATGTGTGGCACCTAACTTGTGTGCACCACACTATTTGATGTAACCCGTTACACGTGGTGTCCAAAACAATGGACGAGCACCAATCGCCGCCGACAGTCCCATGAAGAGCTGATTCGCCACTTCAGTCGATCGAATGCCGGAGACGTCCAAGTAGAACTTGTCGATGAACGGTAGTTGACGCTTGATAGCGAATTTTCGTCCAAGAATCATGACTTCCTGACCAACAAGCTGTTTCTCAGCTTCAGCAGACCTGACGTGGACGAGTACTCCACCAGAAGGGATCTTTTCCACGACAGCCACTTCGCGACGCGAGAGAAGGTTGTCCACAACAGCATTTCCATGGTCTTGTAGGAAGGATTTCAGAATGACAGGCAGCGCAGTCGACGAGCAATACGATCCAGTATCGATCACCACCGAATGCGTGGCCTGAGGCGGCGTGAATGGGCGATTCTCCATCACCAAATCGAGATACTCCGAATCCGAGGTGTCGTTACGCTCGTACGCTTCCAGGAGACGCGCAGCGTCCTCGTCGGACATGCGCGGCTCCGTCAGCAGCGAACTCGCCGACCGACGGAGGCGCAGATACTCCTGCGAGCGCAGGTGATCTGCCATCGATGTCATTGTTCTCGAAGAGAGGGTTAGGGTTCGTCTTGAGCGGTAGCTAGCAAAAACGATTATCAAAAAACCAAAGCAGAGATAGTCCAAACGTTCAGAATCACAAGGAGGATAATTGCTGAGGCGAAACCAGTCGCCTCAGACACGCCCAATTCATGAAAAGCCTCGCAGCGAACAGAGATGATTAGTGACGCGATATCTGACAGTGTTGACACATTTCGTTGTGGTGTTTTGCCAACGAACCATCGCAGTGGCTAGGAAACCTGAATAAAGGCCTGATCCTGCAATTCCTGTCTAGGTCTTTGTCAAAACGTCCCTCGCTAGATCGATTTCGTTGAGCTGCCGTTCTTCGCGGGGCCCTTTTAGCAGCGTGTCAGGCACTCGTTCTGATAAGAGAAAGCGCTTCACGCGGGGCACACTTTAATCTGGAGCGTCCGATTTCGATTGAGCTACTGACGCTGTAAGGCAATTGTACGAGGTTTATGGGCCAATGCGATAACAAAAAAGCGAGTTGGCTCCGTTTAGTTTGGCTCCGTTTAGTTAATACCACCACAAAAGAGTCTTCGTTCGAAGGTCCGCAATATGGTCCCAGTCACTGGTTCGAGGCAAGGGCGGGTTGCTATGCGATCCCGAAGGAGGGGCCAACTCAACGTAAATGTGGAGCCAGTTCGGAAAGACGTATCGGCAATGTTGGTGTTGATGATGCGGAACTAAGCATAGAGCGATGCAAGGGCGGATGAAAGCGTGAGAACGAGCTTACAGTGTTAACTTCGGCATCATGCAGGCTCAAAGCTGCTACCATTACGTTGCTAGGATGAAGACACAAACACATTGCGTTTAGTGATGCTGTCCTTGCGCAAGAGTCTTTAGTTAACAACAACGTTGCGTAAATGAATAATAACAATAACGATTATGCGAGCGAATTGAAGTGCACTTAAAGCCGTAGATTGCTTAAACGTATTCCGCTCGCCCTTGTAGAACACGGCCATAGAAAAAAAAATCAAGCTTGAAACCAGATCCGTACTGCGCTACCTCGCCATCTCCTAAATCGCTTCACCTCGTCTTCGATTCGAAAGCACGAACTTTCACGCGGTCTTCCTCTGGGCCAGTCCAGCGCTCGTCGAACTCTTCGATAGCACCGCGATCTTCAATTGCATTGATCGAAAAGTTCATGAGCTGACGTGGCTTGACGACGAAGTAGATCTCCACCTCCGGCTTTTTCAACCCCGCCGCGTGAAGTTTCATGAGCACCTCCTTGAAGAAGCGCATCTTGAAAATGTGCGTGTCCGATCGAGTCAGCTGGATGAAGATGACTTGATTCGCTTTCGTGTCGAAGTACACCGCGTCGTAGCCGCCCTGGTTCCAGGCGACGGGCTGCAACCAGCTCCGATCTGCTCGGATGTCGGGTATTTCCACCCTCACTCTGTCTCCCACCTTGAACGCGCCTTGGGGGACGCCAGCTTCGCCGCGCAGGATCCCGATGAAACAGGCATCAACACTTGCATCCTTCTTGCCGTCATCGTACGCGATTTCATACTTGTTGCCGTCGTGTTTGCCAGAAATCTCACCTTTCTTCTTCAGAGCAGGCGACCTTTTGAACTTCTTCTTCGGGTTAAACTGGAAGATATTCCCTTGAGGAAAAACGTCCACGACGTTATTAGCGCCAGCGAGCTTGACCGCACGCTTCGGAACAGCAGCTAGGAACAGCCATTCAAACAGGTAGCCGTCCACTGACGGATTGTTCGATTTGTTGAGATGCGCTGCCAACTCGGCTATGGCTTCCTCCCCGGATTCTCGCGCAAAGAGCGAGGCAACGAATGAGCTAACGGGAAATCGGCCACCGTCGAGTATGTCGCCAGGTTGCAGTCCGTATAGTCTGTTGATTGTAGCCTTATCGAATACTCCGGAGCAGTAGCGTACTAGATCGGTTTTGTTGTGGACCGATTGAATGCCATCTTTCACAAAAATTTTCACGAGATCCGTGGAATACTGAAACATAAACCGACACGAGCCACCCGCGTAGTAGAATTTCAAACGCAGCAAGCGCAGCTTTTGGTCCTCCTGGCTCAACGTGTTCTCGTCATCGTCGTCTCCGTTCACTTCTGAGTCATTCAGTGCATCAAACTTAGGAGCCACTTGGTCGTAAAAAGCTGGATCACTGACAGCGTCAATATACTCGTCCAGCGTCCATGAGTACATGAAGAACGGCTCAATCCGGGCAAAGCTGTCACTCTCCACGTCCCTCTTTCCCCGTGTAGCTATCGAGGAGCAAACAACAAGTCGATCCTGCTCCTTGATAAACCGCACTAAAATTCTTCTCAGAAGAGCCGCGTGCTCGTCACATTTCGTGTATCCATCGAGACACACGAACAGCTTTTCATCACTGACACGAGGCAGCTCAAACGTGCTTCGGTCATCAACGAGCCCATGTTCCTTGCTTCCCGTGGACACACAGGAATCCCCTTTTTCGTCCAAATGGATCCACACGACGTTCCATTCCTGGACATCCAAGGAAGCCGCAAATGTTAACAGGCATGCCGACTTGCCTGTGCCTGGGGGGCCCGCAATCCAGCCTCATTTGTTCTTCACAAGCACGTCCTCCCCCAGAAACTCCCACAGATCGTGCACTTGGGGACGACAGTAGAGCATCAAGTCACCGCCCGCATACAGCCCACATTTGGCCACAAACTCTCCTGGCAGCGTCACGTATTTCGCACCTTGGATGTCAAGATGTGGCACCTCCACGAGCGGCTCGGCATTTTCCAGTCGCGGTCGTTTGAGCGGCTTATAGACGAGAATGTGGATTTGAGCGGACGATGGTGGCCCCATGTTTCTTCCAACCAGCCAGTCGTCCACCGTCTTGCCCGGTAGTATTTGATCTCCACGGTCAATTAGTTGCTGGACGACTGCAGGTATTTCCCCTCTCAACAACTGCCCCGCCAAGTCAGTCTCGTCCCCCAACCAGCCACCGTCTTCGCCCTTGGCCAGGAAGAGCTGCAGTTCGTGAGCCTCGGCCGGGATCGATGGCGCCCGCCTCTTGATCGCGTTCTTGAGCTCTCCTATTATCTCACCCTCGTGGACCCGCACCGTGATCATGGCCCCTTCACGAAGCAACAAGCACACGAGCGTCTGCCGTGCCATACTCTCCGCAGCAGATTTAGGAATGACGAATGAGTTGCTCGTAAGTAAAAGCGGTGAATTCGGGCGTAATAGTCTCAAAATTTCAAATGCATTGTGAACCTGCGTATAAGTTGAGAAGCGAGACCAATCATCCCGGACATCACTCAAGAGGTTTGGTTTTGGCTACATTGGCGATCGAGTCACTGCAACAACCGCTTTTGATCGCTTAGGCAGGTGGGCTACATTTGGTCCTAGCACGAGCGCAACACCAGCCAATTTGGTGAACGTGTGATCCTGTTGATTGAGAGATTGGGTGTCTTTGAAACTATTGAGAACCTGGCTTTGCTGGGTGTGTCGCTTGCAGTCGCCACCAATCTTGACTTAGTCGGCGACGTTTGCAACTTCTTCTTCGGGTCAAACTGAGCGACGTTCCCTTGAGGCAGAGCCTCCGGAAAAGAGTGAGCGGTAGCGATCAGTATCCGCCCGCTGTTGAACTGCAGCAAGGAGTAACCATTCCAACCAGTAGCCGTACACGGGAGGATTCTTTGATCTGGTGAGAAGCGACCGACGACTTTCTCGCCGGGTACTTGCGCAATGATCGAGGCGACGAACGAGCTGACGGGGAACCGGCACGAATACGGCCAAGTTGCATTCCGTAGACTCTGCTGAGTGTGTCCTCAATCACGTTTCTGGAGCAGGAGCGTACCAGGTCGACCTTGTCGTCGATGTAAACAACACTCTCTTCCTCAACTTCTTTCACGAGATCCGTGGGGAACTGAAGCATACGTCGGCAGGCTCAATCCTGGCAAAACTGTCACTCTCCACTCCCTCGGTCCACGTGATGCCATTGCCGAGCAAACTACAAACCGATCGCTTTCCTCAAGGAGGATAAAGCCTCAAGCCGATGTTCTTTGAAAGTGAAGTCCGGGCCAAGCAAGGAGGACTCGAAGCTGAACGACTTTGCTTGCTCACTTCAATTATGATCGTTGACGGTTTGAGCGGGGATACCGTCCAAACACCATCAAATTCATGTACCAACCCGTTGACACCAAGTCCGGGGGCCATAATGGCAAGAAATCCCCTGCAAAGAACGTACAGTTTCACGAAAAAAAAAATAGCCCTCGTTCTCCACAACCCCTCGTTCTTCATCGTCCAAAACGGCCGCAGAGTATCGATGGGCGGCTGTCCGACCATGATCCAGCGCCGCAACAAGGTGGCCCTGCCGCCGGGCTACAGCCAGCTGCATTGGATGCGTCTGTGTCAGTCTGGCCAGGACCTCTCGGGTCTGCGCGGCGGGCCTCCGCGTCGGGCCATCTCCATGGAGGAAGTGAGTCGCCACAACACCGAGGAGGACTGCTGGAGCGTGCTGGACGGCAAGGTGTACAACATGACGCCCTACCTCAAGTTCCACCCGGGCGGCATCGCCGACCTGCTGCTCTCGGCCGGCGGAGACTGCACTGACCTGTTCAACGAGAAGCATCCGTGGGTCAATGGCCACTCAATGCTGGAAAAATGCTACATCGGCCAACTGGACCCGGAGTCCGTGGCCGCCAGTGCCAGTGCCGAGTCCAAGTTTGCACTGGACAAGACGCAGTGGCGGCGGTTCACGCTTGCCTTCAAGACGACGGCGGGGCTCCAGACCGTCAAGTTGACCTTCGAGCTGCCGGCCAGCAAGCTTCTCGGGCTGGAAATCCCTGGCCAACACTTGAAAGTGCGGGCCAAGATCAACGGCCACATGATCGAGCGGGCCTTCACCCCTACGTCCAAGTTCTCGCAGCCGGCCACCTTTGATCTCATGGTCAAAGTGTATCCGGACGGCATTATGAGCAGCTATCTTGACCAATTGGCCATTGGAGATAGCATCGAGATGCTCGGCCCGCAGGGAGTACTAGGATACCCGGAGGTCGGCGTGGTCACGGTTGGTGGCCAGCCGAAGCTGACCAATGTTAGCCATGTTGTCCTGGTCGCTGCAGGCACGGGCATCGCGCCGATGCTGCAGTTGATCCGCGCAGTGATGGAGAACAGCAAGGACTCGGCCAAGATCACGCTGGTGGACTGCAATCACTCGCTCGCTCACATCATTGCGCTCATGCAGTTGGAGCCGCTGGCCAACATGTTTATTGACCGAGTCACGATCCACCACGTGCTGCACGAGGCCAGCGAGAAGGACTCTCAAGAGCTGGGGTCGTTCAGGACGGGCAAGCGTCTGGACAAAGCCATGCTCGCCGAGCTGGTGCCCAAGGCATCGCCCGAGGTGGCCGCTTTCCACTGCGGCCCGCCAGCCTTCGACGAGGCCGTGAGTAGGATGCTGAAGGAAATTGGCTACAAGGAGGACCAGGTCTTCATGTTTTAGAGAGGAAGGACCATCAAGTGCAGGCCGCGAAAGCATCTTAAGAGTACATGCCCTGCTCGCTGAAGTTGCTGGTAGGTTAGGCACAAAGTGGTCGCACTTTTGGTGTCATGCACGGCAGCTACAAGTTGAAAAGTATCCGCGATGGGGACCTTGCGTGTAGCTCTTGAAAGTCGCGCAAGCTCGCGAAACTCGTGCACGCTCGTCTAGGATGGTGAGGACTGCCGCTGTTGTCTGCCGTTGTTGTCCCCGTCACGTTGAAGTGGGAGCACACACAGGCGCGTCACCACAAAGGAGCTCGCTTGAGCACGGCGGAAAGTTCTTGCGCTTCAACGTGGCCGTGAAAGGACGTCACAAGTCGCAGATGGCACGTGCAGGGCGAGAGCTCCCTGTCGTGCTGCTGGCAGTCAAGGGAGCTCCGTCCTCATTCTCACATTGGAATCGCGGCGACCAAACAGGCGCCTTCAAGCCATGAGTGGAGCCGATACTTTCCGTCGTCGAGAGCTCCAGCCGCACCAAAGCGTCAGTCCCGTCAATGACCGATCCAGCTACATCGCTCGACGAGTGGCCGAGCTGGACGTTTCCAGTGCCATCGGCGCTGTCGTGAACGCTCGTGGAGTCGTCCAGTTCGTGCAGTGCGAAGCAACACGCTCCACTTGGCTGCGTGCGATCGAGCGAGCGCTGTTGGAGCGCCATCTGACGCGGCTGCTGCAGTTCTCTCCGTCCTTGGATGAAGCTTGCAAATGCTTGCGAGGCGAGGCATCGGATCTCCAAGCCAGCGAAGGACGGGATGTCTACGACGCACTGATTCGCTACACAGTCTTCGCGCTCATGTCCAAAGGTGTCGACGGTGACGAGCTTCTTGAGATCGCGACAAGACCTGAACGGCTGATGAGAGCGCTGCTGTGTGCTCGACAGAGGGCGTTGCCAATGCTGGGGTCGTGGCTTCTTGCAGATAAGGTCGAAGATGGCGCTGCCTTCCAGCTCTTACTGAGCCACAACAAGGCTGTTGACGCTTTGTGGCTGTCCGTGCACCACGAACTGCAAGCAACACGAGTGCTTATCGCTGCTTTCTTGCACACATTGGAGCAGGCAGCAACCACTGGAGCGCCGATGGGGACGCACATTCCTGAGACTTTTATCTGCGATGGCGATGCCAACTTCAATGAGAGTGAAGGGCTTTCGTTCGAGAAGGAATTGCTTCAACTCCAAGGTTCCTACAATGCATCGAGCAGCGGCGAAAAGACCCCCAGTGTGGCTCTGATGGACATCCTCGATCCGTCCCTACGATGCCGGGTCTACACCGACGAGAACGATGGTCGTCTGAGGTACCAGTGGCTGCCCACCGACTTCCACGTTGCAGTTGATGGGAGTGTGACTGTGTTGTCTCCGCTACACGGATCTGTTCATCCACACCAGTTTCCAGCGCTGTACGCTCATATCCCAAAGCTTCTGGGGAGAATGTGTCCGCTATTTGAGCACGTGCTAGGCAGCGTCGCAAGGCAAGACCCGCCACCGCCCCATCACGTTGGTCTCGGCACGACAGACCTGGCATGCGCTTCGTCTTTGCTTAACGAACCGTTCGAGCTTCGCGGTCGACAGCTTCAGGTGGTTGTCAAGATATCAACCATCCACCTTGATGAAGCCCAACCAGCTTTTTCCGGAGACCAAGATGCTGGATGCGTCAACCGAGGCTGGCAGCTTGATGGTGACAACCACGAGCACATCGTCGCTGTGGGCTACCACGTGCTTCGAGCGAGAAACATCACACCTCCCAGACTTGCCTTCCGCGCTTTCGCTCACTCAGTAGAACTGGAGTTGCGATCGCAAGAAGACGAGTTCCTTGCGTACGGAGAGAGGACGTCAGCCTTTCACCGCGGACAGTACGGGCGCCAGTTTCTTCAGCCGTGGGGGTCGCTGGCGCTGCACGAAGGCCGCTCTATCGTGGCTCCCAGCTTGCTCACACATCGCATGGAGCCCTTTGAATTGCTGGATGCTACGAGTTCCGAGGGCGGCGAGCTCACCTTCACAACTTTCTACCTCGTGGACCCAACCATTGAGCCGATCGTCTCCACACGCACCGTCCGTCCCGAGCAGTGGCAGCAGACACGGCGCTTCGTACAAGCCAACGTTGACATGATTTGCCGTAGTCGAGCCCTTCCGGACGAATTGGCAAGGCACATCGCAGACTATGCCGCTAGCCACGTTTCCGAGAGTCAGGCGCGGCTCACTCGTCAGCTACTGATACTCCAGCGGCAGAAGCTGCAGGGGCTGCGCTTCATGACGCCATCTCTTCGACTGGAGGAGATGACAATGGATTTGAATTAACTTTAATATAAAGCTCGTACTTAGTGGGGTACGAGACTGAGTCTCGCAGACTGATAATTCCCGCGGAGAAGACGGAGAAGACGCTTCGTACCCTTCGCTCCCGTCGCTCTCGGGGGCCATGATGTCGTCCGTGGACCTATCGCCCGTTGGCCAGAGACCTCAAGCATCGCCCCAGCAACTCGGAGGCTCCAGCGGTCGCTACAACTCGCACAACATGCGGTACGGCACGCCGCCTCCGCGCTCCGGTTCTTCCAGTACGTAAACTGTCCTTAGCTATCGAACGAATGGCCTTACGATATTTCTAGTGACTTATTCTATGGTACGACTACGTTGTTGCAGCCGGCCGCACCAAGACGGAGCAAGTGGTGCTCGAGTTCCTGTACAAGGCGGCGGAGCTCATCGTGCAGAGCCGCGTGAACCTGCAGGCCGAGCCGGACCTGCGTCGCGGCAGCCGCCGGGCCCGGTTCAACCTGGACATTGAAGAGGTGCAGGCCGTACGCGAGGCCATGGCGGCCTGGAAGGAGGACGTGCGGCTGCCTTTGGCCATCGACATTTTCTGGGACGTCGACGGCCATAAAGTGCTGCTGGAGCGCTGGAGCGTCACGTTTGCAGCTGATGGAGAAGGATCCGCTCACTTGGGGTCCACGCAGGACGTGATTCAGCAGCTTAAAGAGGTCTGCAAGCGCATCAGCGTGCTGCTGAGAGCGCTCTTCTCCTTTATGAGGCAGCTGCCGGCCCACAGGCTGTTCGCGCAGTCCTATCCTTCCGTTCTGAGCTACACGATGCACGCTGCGCCTGCGCGTGACGCCACGCGCGCGTTCGAGGCGCAGCGTGTGGCCACAAGTGGCTATTCGTTTATCCCCATTGCGACGCCGTTTGGGTTATTGAAAGTGGCGGCCGTGTATCGCCGAGACTGCGACCAGTTCACGGACCGGCAGGAGCAAGCGGCGCCGGCGCGCATCTTCCACGACAATTATATTATTCAAGATTATGTCCCGGGCTCGCCGGACTTGGTGCCTGCGAGCGCCCCCGCGCCCTCGCGGACAAGTGCAGCGATGGCGGACTCGCCCATGAGAGTCACGGATCTACGCACCGACTCGTTCGTGCCTGTAAGCGACGCCGAGCAGTTTGGGGGCGACGTCGACACGCCGCAGCGTCGACGATCAACGCCGCAGTCGATCCCGGTCCCTTCTCAGCAGTTCAGCAGTACAGGCCCCTTGGGCGCCGGCCGAGTGGATGAGGACGTAGCGGTGCGACCTCAGCCGGGGATGTCCAAGCCTATGGCGATCCCACGGGTAAACAGCAAAGCAGGGATTGCCGCTGATGCGGCTGCGGCTCGATATGGAGACGAACAAGGCGACGCAAGGCTCATTCAACACGCACACTCGTACGGAGGCGAGCACGACGTTCGACAGCGAGGGGCAGCAGCCAACCCGAACGTGACGGCAGCGCCCTATGGCTACGGGAACGTCGCGATTGAACGCGAGCAGCAGCGCGCGTCGTCGCCGTCGCTGGCGTTCCAGCAACGACAGCAGCAGCTCTGGGAAGGATCGAGCCACCAAGACCCCGAGAGCGGGCTGCACGCGTCCCAGTCTTCTCTCCACGACGAACCCCCAACCAGCAACAGCAACGCCGTGTATCATCGACTGTCCACTCCTCCTCGCCATCCGAGGTCCATCTCCCTACTCCGCAATGGCCGCACGTCCCCGGGCTTGCCGCACAAGCCCTTTCTTGCTGGGAATGACAGTCATCCGGTGCCAGGATCGCTGGATAACTTTACGCTTGACACCGGGTCGCCCTCTCCGATGCAGCAGCTCGCTACAAGACGCAGAAATGGTTCGTTCAACGGCGCATTCGTCTCTGAAAGTGGCGAGTCCAGTGCCAGCCTCGAGGCACCTTCGATGGGCTTCACGGATGGCCAGAACGAGGCAGGAACTCAAGCTGCAGCGACAATTACTACCACCACCGAAGCCATCACCATCCGACCCCACCCTGGCCAGCAATCCCCGTCGGACGGGATGCCCATGTTCTCGTCGAGCCCGCCGTTCCAAGCCAACCCGTGCGAGCTGCTGTCCACGTCGCCAGGCTACTCGTACAGCAAGAACTACCTCCGGTCAGGCTCGAGCAACGTGCCCACGTTTATCACGACCGACCAGTTCCAGCTGGGGCTCCATGGCGCCAAGCGCTCGTCGTTCTCGTCGTCGGCCGGTCTCATCTCCGCCAGGAAGCGTGGCTTCTCGCCCGACTTCAGCGACAGCGGCGTGACCCAGTGGGGGATTTCGCCCGATACGCCCGACGCGTTCGGTCTCGCGCTGGTTGATACGGCCGGCAGCGCGTCTGGAGGCCGGCCGCGCTTCTTGTCGCTCTCGGGCAGTGCGGAGATGGCCAGCGCCAGCGACGCCCAGGGCGACGACTTCGATGGAGCCGACATGATGCTACCCTTCGCCATCGGCGACGGCTCGACCATCGGCTCAAGCGCCACCACAGCGGCCGACTCGGTCTCCACGGGCGCAGGCAGCACGCTCAACCGCTCGTCCGGCGCGTCGTTAGAGACTGCGTCGGTGGGCAACTTCCTGCACCAGTTGAAGCACGCGCCGCGCCTGACTTCGACCGCGTCGGCGCTCACGCCGTCGGTGGCCGAGGGAGACGCCGACGCCGACAGCGACAAGCCCGAGCCCGCCGCGACGTCTCTGTTCGACGACGAACTCGCTGGCTTCCGCAGCTTGCGCGACGAGCTCGCCCAGGTGCTGTGACTGCCTGCATCTCCTTATGTACACAATATCGCTTCGAAGGTGCTTCGTTTTAAGACTCTACTCTATTGGCCGTCGGTTTGCGCCGCTTCTTGTTCTTGTTCTTCGTGTTCTTCTTCTGCTTCGGCTTCTGTGCAACTGGCTCCATCTTCTCGTCCTGCTTGACCTCGTTCTCCGTGGTTACTTGAACCCCTTCATGCTTGGTCTCTTCAACCTCTTCATCCTTGGACTCTTCAACCTTCTCGTCCTCTTCCTCCTTCTTCTCTTGCTCCTTCTTGGCTCGCTTGGCCTCTCTCTCGTGCTGCTTCTCCAGTCCTTCTCGCTTGCGTCTCTCCTTCCTGGCCGCCTTGGCCGCTTCCTTCCAGTCCAGAAAAGCCTTGGTACGCTTGGTGGCCATGGCCTCGTCCAGCCACTTCTGCTCCGCCTGCCACTCGAGCACCAGCACTTTGTGCAGCAGCGTGGCGTTCAGCACGTGCATCTCCAGGAAGCCTCTACAGCTGCAGCTTTCCAGCGATTTCCTGCCTAAAACGTCCACGAAGCGGTCCACGCAGCGCTCGCCGCGGCTGTTGGTGTCGATGGGCTTGGAACGGAAGAACTCGACGAGCTGCGAGTTCTGCGCCTCAGACGCCGCCACGAACAGCAGCTGCAGGTCGGCGCCCATGCTGATGACGCGTCCATTGACCACCAGAAGCTCCTCAAGCCACGAGCGCAGCGTCGCCACGTATGCCGCGCGGTCCGCGAAGTGGTCGATGCGCACAAGCAGCAGCTCCACACGGTCGCCCATATCTCCACAACTGGACACCAAACACCAACGGATGCCGAGCTAAGCAGTACCGCGAAAAGGTGTTTATTACATCTGTGTCGTATTTATAAAAGGGATCAGCTTCGGTTAGTATCGGCTTAACATAGCGTACATAATGATTGGTTTGTTGTGCGATATGCTTTATAAGGCGTGTGATGGTACTACTGACAGACGTTGAAGTGAACATCAGTTCCTGCTTCGATCCACCTCAGCACATGAAGAGCGGGTACTTGGCGCCGATCTTGCGGATGTTGCGGTGCAGCGCTTTCCTCAGCGGGATGAGGTAGAACTCGATGGGCGGGTGGCTCGAGTTGGCCGTCGGGCCGCCCGTGGACAGGCCCGTGATGCTGAAGCCGGCAGGAGACGACCCGGACGAGATCGGTGACGTCGTCGCCGACGTCGCCGGTGTGGGCGCCCGTGAACCGGACCGCGGCGGGTGGTCCGACAGGTAGAACCAGCAGCTGAAGAGGATCGCGCGGATGTCGGCGGGCGTCGTGAGCGGCAGCAGCTCGGCCGTCCGGCCCAGCGGCGTCGGCAGCCAGTTCGTCGCGCGCAGCAGCCGCATCAGCTCACACGTGATGGCCAGTTGATTCCTGTTGCGCATGTAAGGCGGCACGTCCACGTTCTCTAGGCTCAGCTCGCCCTTGACGCTGTTCCAGTGGCCCAGTAGGACGATCAACGCCGACTTGAACACAGGCACGAGTCGCAGCAGCTGAGAAGACCCCAAGGCCGTCGACGTCGCGATCACCGTGCGTAGCAGCGGTAGGAAGGCCGGGAAGTGGTTCAGCCACTGCTCCACGCGCAGATCCACGTCGAAACTCGAGCGGTTGGGCAGCATGTCCTTGTAGACGTCGGCACTCGGGATGCCGCAGCACGGGATCACCCGCTCCAGCAGCATATCCACCACGATCTTCAGTCTCCGCTCCAACTGGCCGTCCTCGTCGGCACTCGGCTTCGTCTGGGCGTCGAGCAGACTGGCCGTAGACCCCGTGGAAGCGAGAAGCTGAGCGAAAATCTCCGTCGCGTACACGCTGCAGATTCGGGCGGCGTGCATCTCCCGCTCCCAGGACGAGTCCAGCGTCTTCCGGTACACCAACTGAGTCTCCGGGACCTTCGTGATGACCTGCGACGACTGCAGATTCGTGCATTTGGAGCTGATGGTGCGTTCGCAGCGGATGATCTGGCGTTCATCCAACAAGCCGCCGTCGTCGTCCGTGCCCATGTCGAAGTTGACGCCGTTCGGGAAGTGCGTCGGAATGCTCGTGGCCGACGTGGTGCTGAGCAGGGCGTCCAGCCACAGCGACGCGAACATGCTGTACACCGACGCTGCGTAGTGCGCGACGCCGCCGTCCAGCGCTAAGACTCGGAACAGGATCAGCTTCAAGGTCTGCAGACGGGGAGGCAGACTGCTATCCTCTGGCAGAGTCAGCTCGCTTGACGTCTTGTCACCTTGTCGAACGAGCTCCGCGCGATACTGTCGTAGTAGCGAGAAGTACACGCCCGAGAGCTTCCGTACACAGCGATACTGCCAGCTCGGGTCCTCGAGGGACAGAAACGGCGTCCGGGACACGAGCGAGAGCGCGCGGGAAGCAACGAGCGCATCCTTCGAGCGTGCCAAGTCCAGGAAACTCTCCCAGAACTCCACGCCGCGTACGCCTTTCCACAGCGCAAAGGAATCGAGGCTCGTGCTCCAGTTCTTGGCTTGCGCGAGCTGCTGTACGCACGAGACGCCTTGCTGTACTGAGAGCGTCACTGGCAACGCGTCGCTCCCGTCTTCGCTGTCGTTTACGCTGAGCAACGTCTGCACGATGCCGAGCACGCGCCGTTGGGCGCGCGGAGCAGCAGCCTGGCATTCCTGGACGATGTTGCGCACAAAAGCCACGTACTCGGGCGACGCTGGCGTCAGCAGAGACGTCAGCAGCTCGCACAGCGCGCGGTCTGCTGGCTGGACAGTCGTGAGCGGCAGCGCGAGCGGCAGCTCGTCGAACTCGGCCAGCATCAGCTCCGCCTTGATCAGCTGCTCCGTCACCTCCTTCCGAGAAATGGACTGCGCCAGCAAGCACAGCCACTGCTTCCACTCGTCAAAGCGTTGACGGGCAGTCTCCGCAGTCAGTTGGTCATCCGTACCGGACTCTTTCATGCTAACGTCGCCGTCTTCTTCATCTGGCGCCATCGTCTGCAGCAACCGGAGCGTGTGCTGGCAAATGTACGGCAGAAAGCGGTAAATTCCCTTGGCGAAGGCGTGAGACGTCTCCGATCCAGCAAAACGGAGCACTTGCGTCTGGAAAGAAGCCACGGGAACAGCAGCCTCTGACGCGCTTAACTTCTGAAGTAACAGGAGCAGCTGGAAGCCCGAGTTCGACAGCTCGGCGCTTCGGTTGCGCAGAAGCTTCAGCAGCTGAGCTTCCATCCCTTCCTGATGACTTGAACTTCCATTACCGTTGACTTTTCCTGCTTCGTTCAACTTGCTCGCGACTGTCGTAACCAGTTCTTCCGTCACGATCCACTGGAGGTTGTCATCACACGTTCGTACAAGCACAGCGGACTCGCTGGCCAGCGCCACGAGCCGCGTCACCGTCTCCTGCGTCGACAGCCTCGTTCCACTCGCCACCTCGACCTCGTCACGCGACGTACACTCGTCCAGCACGTCCCGCAGGATGTCCACTGTCTGCGCCGGGTATTTCTCCGCCAAGAACTCCAGCACCGGCAGGAAAGTCTTCACAGCGTCGACGCCCTCTCCACTCCTGGCAATGGCCTCTCGGAACAGAAACTCGTGCACGGCGTACGAGTTCATCTGCGCTACAGCGACTAGTATCCACGTCCATTGGCTCGGCGTGGGGCGCGCTAGACACCAGTCCAATAGCTTCACCAGCAGCTCTCGTCCTCCGGTCCCCGCGCCAAGCACCGCGCGTCTCAAGACGCCCATGAGCTGTCCGTACAGCGGTTTGGTCGGTACTTTAGCCACCGTTTTATCCAGATCCACGTCCTGCTGCGTTCTAGCCATCACTATGAATCCCTGAACAGCCTCCTTCTCGTCCAGCAGCTCCAAGAGCGCCAGACAGAGCTGCACCACGTCCGAAAGCACGCCGGAACGCGCGAATTGCGCGCCTACGAGTCTCTGTAGCTGGTCCAGCGAGCAGTGCAGCTCCAGCTGAATAGCCTGGCTGCCGGCGGCTGCGGCCTTGGCTCGACGAGCATTCTTGCCTCTCTTGTGGCGCTTGGGGGCGGGCGCTGCCTCCGTCCAGAGCTTCTGCAGAGCCTCTAGCAGCTGTGCCTGCAGCGCCTGAAGCTCGGGGCTCTCGGGCGTAGGAAGCGAGGCCTTGGGCGGTTTCTCCACGTCTACGTCGTCCTCAGCGGACTCTTCGTGGCTCGCTCCGTCTTCTTCCTCGTCCTGTTCGTCCATGGGCGAGTTTATGAGGCTTGAGAGGCCTGCGTGGGAGGCTGTAGGAGGGCTGGAGGGCGTGCGAGGGGTGCTGACGTCGTCGGAAAGTAAGGAGGACATGGGCACGGCGTGGGAGACGCCTGGGGACGCCTCGTCGGCGTCCATCTTCGCCATCGGATATGCTGTCAATATAAATGAAATATATAGGCTCCAGACTGATCGACATGACACTATCATTCAGACACAAGCCCGATCCTGGGCGGAAATAAACGCAACAAACGGACATTTAAACCAATAACTTGGCTTTGAAGGATGCAACTCGAGCTCTGAGCAAACAAAAACAAAGCGGGCGCCACTACCTTTCGTTTGATGCTCGTATGGGCGCGAAACTCGAAATATCCACAGACTGGTGGCAGCAAACGCACCTCGCCTTGATCCATTCATTTTTCATTTCCCCGCTCAGCGTCAAGATCACCACCAACCCAGCCAAAGCAAGCACCATGAAGAACTTCACCGACGTTGAACGCCGTGCCATCATCGACAGCCTCCTATATGAATGGTGTTCTGCCCCGAGGAACATACGCGGCATTTGGGAGAAGGTTGCGCTGTCACCGCGCGACTGTCCGCTCAATCTGGCTACGACACCGCCAGTCAGTGGCCGAGGGCAACATCGGCACCTCCTGGCAAGGTCGGAAGGCTCAAAAGAGCGGACGCCCACGCGTTGATCGTGAATTCTTGCGTGACGCTGTGAAGAGCGTACCGTGGGAGGATCGACAGATCAATACAATGGTAGTGTTCACGTTAGAAACCTACTCACTTTCATATAGACTTGTTGCGTTTATTTCCGCCCAGAGGAAGATGCAAGCGATATACTCTGTTCCGGACGAGAACTACATTGATCCACCGACGCACGAGAATCGTTCAAGTCTACGAAGATCGACGCAGATACCTGGATCGCTTGGCCTGGTTGCTGGTTGGGCTGTAATAACCCGCCTCAAGATAAGATCCCTTCAAGAGGAGGCGGCAAGCAACCTGAAGAGACCCCCCCCCCCCCCCGCTGCGACGTATATCCGTTTTTCTATCACCCCCTCGATCCCGAGTACCGTCCATACGGTCCCTGTACGCGGCTCGAACACAGCTTCTCGAGACACCAGAAGAGCGAAACCGCCCAACTGACGGGTACACAATGTAAGAAGAACTTCAGATACCCCATGGTCAATCGGAATACCTCCTCCGTTTGTTAGCAGTTTGGGTAACCGTTGGTGAGTCTAATCCGTGTCGGCAATTTCACTATCAGCGCTCCACCACACTATCTCGGTCGTCATCACTTCCTTTGAATTGACTTGCTATAAAACTAACGCTACGCCTTTTTGAATATGTACAGGACCTCGCCTGGATATCCCACAGTCCCGACTTCGAGCCGGGGTGTGTGTGCTTGATAGGAAGGCAAGTCGCCTGACGCGGGCTGAGAAGGCGGTGCTGCTCCTGTTCCGGCGCACGGCCGCCAACACTGAAGACCGATCAAGTGACAACGACGAGGAAGGTTCATTTGTCCCGCAGCTGCAAAAACGCCGTCACTTAGCAGCGGTTGAGTAGCTCTACGCCTTCCTCAACGTCATTCCGCCGACTCCCAACATTGTAGAGCGGTTCTTCAGCGTTGCAAGGACGACCTACAGACAGGAGCGCTATTGGCTGCAGTCAATCACACTTGCGATGGTTTTCTTTTTGCGGCAGAACATCGAGTACTGGACAACTCGCTCCGTCGATGAGGCTACCAGATAATTGCACGTGAGATTCCGCATTGCTGTAGTGTTCTCCCTTATGATATCATTTTCTTTATGTCCTGTAATGATGTTATTATGTATGTTCTGTTGACTTGGAGGTGATGCCATCGCAGTATCATACGTTTGGAGACCCTGAAATATTGTGGCAGACCCGACTCAATTCCCAGATGCAAGAATTGATGTCGTGTATCGTGACTATGGTAGTCTCGGCCTTTTCTTCACTATTTTCTCGTTAAGCATACGTGTAGTTTTGGGGCTGTGTGGGTTTGAGTAAAGCTGACTTTAAAAACAAAACCGTCGTACATGTTCTCGTCCGCTACATATGCAGTATCTGTGGTTGCGGCCTCAGCATTCGTGAGTCACAAATTCAGACACTTTTTTCATATATATATGATCGATGTTGGAGGTACTGAGTGGTCGTACTTAAGCGCGAGTTAGCATTACTGCCTCAAGGTACAAGAGGCGTATAGTAGCCCCTTGTGACAAAAATGAGGGGTTTTATATGGTAATATATCCAGAGCGTTTTCATAAATTTCAATGTTCATAGAGATTTCATTGACTGGCGACCAGCGATCCCCTGTCGCATGTTACACGAATGTGTGGTGTGGTAACACACTGAACGTTGCTCGAATGTACAAAAGACTTGTCGGTATATTTGGCGTTGCCAGTTCTGGAGCCTTCATGAGCTCGAGTGTTCAATGCCATGTTGATGAGTATGATAGTGGCCCCATGGGGGAAGGAAAAAGCGGAAGCCGCCAGCCGCAGCCAGCACGGCGTTTTAGCGTTAGTGGCCGCTGAAGACTGTGGCCTTGAGGGATTCCGTCTTGCGCAGCCCCTTGACGACGAAATTGATCGATGCACAGGTCGGATACAAACTGTTTCAAAGCAAGCACAAATACGAACGGAGTGAAGAGATGATGCATATTCAAGGTTAGTTGTGCTGCAGCTACGACAGGCACTTACGAACGGAGTGAAGAAATGATGCATTTGCATGGTAAGTTGTGCTGCAGCTACGACAGGCATTTCAGCATGTATCGTAGTCTGAGCAACCGCATCAACTGTTGGCTAAGACTTGCAGGCATCTCGATTCCTTTGATATAACACTCAAAGAACATCAGAACCGTAGCACTACAGTTAACCATGTCTGGTTGCCGCGAACGGGTCTCCCTCTTGATCGGCAACAACGCAAAGGCACAACGTCGAACCTCATATACACACTCGGTACCTCCAGTTACAATGATGTAACTACAGTCACTCGGGCAGTACGCAGAGTAACAAAGGTGCAAAGAGAGTAGCATCAGGTACATTTACTTACACGGCCGTAGACATCGTTCACCATGAACGAGAACAGCTTGTTGCGCGAATCATTCGTGTTGTGCGTGGCACCAATGAGCAGGACTTCTGGGAAAGTCTTGAAGCAGCGTCGCATCTGCCTTATTGAAGCGTGATCGTCTGCGCCGTCTTGTCGTCGTCGACAAACACTGTCGCTCGATTACCACGGCTCTCTCAAACCTCCCGTAGAACAGCTTCAAGACGCTATTCGGTAGTCTCTTTTTCTCGACGCTTCTCCCTCAGCCTGGCCACCATGTTGTGCACATCTCGCAGGGAGACGTTCTTACCTATGTGCAGCATAACCAGCATCGTTAGTAATATCAGCACCCCAAAAGACGCGCGACAACGCCTTACCCGTCTTCGTACGAAGGTACTGCATGATCAGCTTTGGTTTTGACACAGCAGCTTGAAGCTCGTCAACGAAGTCGAGAATAGCCGAGTCGTCAACTCTGCGATTGGAAACGTGGTTCTCGAAGACGGCCTTCGACACATTGTGGTTGTACTTGACGTTGTAGTCAGTCACGCGCACCATGAATGCCTTCTTACTCATGTTCCAGACGACAGCGGCCTTGATGTTGGCCTTGCACCCCGTCGACGTGTCGAAGAAGGCCTTGCGGATTCCTTTTCCTCGGCTCTTTCGCTTCCAGCCATGGGTACAACCATCTTCACCCAGAAGTCTTGAAAGCCTCTGGAATGAGACGATTTGATGTTGATAATTTGCTCGTCTCCTCGGCTGCGGGCGGCGTCCTCTTCCAGGAGGAGGTCAGGGGCGACGATGTAGTTGAACGACCGATAGCATTTGGTGGCAGAAAGTATAAAGACGCCGAGAAAAATTACTCTATTTGCGAGAAAGAGTTATTGGCGATTCTGTTCGGTCTTCGACTATGGAGAGTCTATCTACTAGACAAATTTTTCGTCGTGGAGACCGATCATCGGTCCTTGGAGACGATTTTCGCTCAAAAGACAATTTCACGTCGCGTAGCGCGTTGGTACGATGAACTTAGTTAGTACCCTGTGACTTTCCGCTATATTCAGGGCAAGGACAACACCGTGGCTGATGGAATATCGCGCCGACCGGATTTTATGAAGGTTCCAACGGCGACGCTCGCTGCAATTATGACTCGAAAACAGATCCGTGACCGACTGGAACAAGGGCTACCAAGTCTGGTGGAGGAGGCATCAAGTCGGTATTCAGACGATCCGATCACATCAGCATTGCAAAAACAAATTGGTGCAGGAAAAGTAGTTGGTCCTCCTGTTCGGTACTTTGAGCGGAATAGCGTGAAGGGAAAGCATTTATTCTATCAAGCACCGAGTGACTCAGCGCCAAGGCTGGTTCTACCGAATCTGCCTGAGATTATTGAAGCACTGCTGTATGAGTTCCATGATGCTAAGTGCTATGGGCACCCTGGAGTCGAGCGAACGCTACGGCTCGTGGAAAAGGAGTATTATTGGAGGAACATGGAGCGCTCCGTTCGTACTTACGTGCGCTCCTGTGAGGTATGTCAGAGGACGAAGTGCCGTAATACGAAGCCACTTGGATTATTGCGCGCGCACTCAATTCCGTCCGCGAGGTGGACGCATCTCGTCATGGATTTTGTGGTGGCACTGCCGGAGACTGCAGAGGGCTTTGACGCGATTATGGTGGTGATCGAACAACAACGATCGCAACAGCCCTGAAGACTGCTAAACTCTACCGCGACCGAGTGTTTGCGCTGCACGGACTTCCAGCAGAGATTTTATCGGACAGAGATTCTAAGTTTACGTCGGTGCTGTGGACAAGTCTCTGTGAAATGCTTGGAACTCGCCAAAAGTTGACCGCTGCGTTTCGCCAACAGGCCAATGGCGTCACGGAGAGCGTGAACCAGACCATTGAGAATTTCCTTCGTGCGTTTAGCAATGCAAACAGCGATGACTGGGATGAGTTGTTGGCTCTCGCCGAGTTCGCGTACAATTCGCGCTACCAAGCCTCTATCAGCATGTCGCCCTTCGAAGCAGACCTTGGCTACGCGCCAGCAACGCCAGCATTGTGGAAACCGATGAGCTTAAGCGGTGAACGATCAGCTCGTACCGCTCAGACAATTGGAGAGGAGTTTCTCGAGCGACAAAACGACATACTGGCGAAAGCTAGGCGAGCTTTGCAGGCGTCGCAGGACCAAATGAGCAACATATACGACAAAAATCGACCAACCAAGATGATGTGGAGCCCATTCTAGATGATATCTGTGTCAGTGGGAATGATGGGGCCAACAACAGTGATGATGAAGGTGCAAATGAGGGTGATTATCGGACTGGTGGGGCCGATGACACGAGTTATGACCGTCCATGTGACGGGAGTCACACGCACCTTAGCTTTGAGGAAGCGTTAACGAGCTAACCACAACAGACGCCTGGCGTCTCTGTTGTCCTTGTTCGAGGCCTTGCCTTCTTAGTCGTTTCCGGGTACCGAGTACCAAACGACTTACGAACTTCCAGGTTAGAGTAATCTGAACGTCTATTAGTTTTGCTAACAAGTTCCTCCTTGTCTATAACTGTCTAATCTGTAGCGCCAGAGCCACCAGTTTCCAAATGAGTGGCTCTCCGGGCATATCAACTCTCCTAAATACGATTCGTACTTAGGCGGGGTCATCTAGTGACACCTCGCTTGTGTGCTCTTAAGCTCTTAAGAGTGACACCTCTCTTGAATGACTTGTTGTGTATGACACACCAAGTGACCGAGAGCCAAAGATACGGCCCCGTTACAGTCCAGGCGGGACAACTTGCAGCAATGCGAGAAATGCACGGTCAGGTGGAGCTTCAAAAAGAAGTCGAGCAATAAGTGAAGTCACTAATGCCGACGAGCCTCGCCGAGGTGTAAAGCACAAACAGCAAAGACGAAAATGCAGTGAGCGGCGCGAGGCACCGACTGCCAAGATGAAATTCCGTAGTGAATGTGCGGGTGAACGAGCACCAACAATGAAGGAGCAGTGCTCTTCGGAGTCCAGTGAGATGAAGACCACAGGGCCGGAGACAACGGAACCACTACCATGTGAGGCCGCAAGTGCAGAGAGTCTACCAACCTCTGATTGCAGGGCTTTGCGAGAGTATGTGGAACCGGAAAGAGCTTGCACTGAAGATCACCCGGTAACACGAAATGGTCGTGTCAGCAAGCCGCCTTCGTGGTATGGTGACTACGTTTACGCTGCGTATGAAAACACCAATTGTGATGGTGCCGTGAGCTCATCATCGGTGGAATGGACGAAGGCTCGTGATGAGCTGCAACGAGCAATGGCTAAGGACACAGCTCTTGTTTGGTGGTAGGATTACTGTTGTTTGACCATGAGCGTCATTGAAGAGCCAAGCACGTATAAAGAAGCGATGGAAAGTGAGCAGCACATGCAGTGGCGAGCTGCAACCAACGCTGAGTATGAAGCATTGATGCAGAATGGCACATGGGAACTCGTTCCTCGAAAGAAGCACATGAAGGTGCTGAAAACCGGTGGGTTTTCCGTGTCAAATATCTGGCAACTGGGGAGGTAGATCGATTCAAAGCGAGACTTGTGATCAAGGGTTTCATGCAGATATATGGAGTAGATTATCTGGAGGTCTACTCGCCCGTGGTTCGTCTCGAGACATTGCGAGTCCTGCTGACTCTGGCCTCAATCTGGGACTACGAGGTCAATCAAATGGATGTGACGACAACCTTTTTGAACGGAAAGATTAGTGTAGAAGTCTTCATGGAGCAACCGGAAGGCTATGCTGTCCCGGGCAAGGAAAGTTTGGGTTGAACAGCCTTTATGGTTTGAAACAAGCACCACGAGTGTGGTTTCAGTTGCTGAAGGCATGTCTGGAGGAGCAAGGCCTTACGATGCTGAAGTCGGAAGCTTGCGTTGCTGTCAAAGTGATTGACTGTCAGCTAGTGTTTATCCCTCTCTACGTGGACGACTTGATTCTGTTCGCTCCCACGATGAATCTTATCAAGCAGATGAAGAGAATGTTCTGCTCCCGCTTCGAGATGAAAGATCTAGGGGAGTTACATTACATTTTGTGTTGAGAGATCACCCGAAATCGTGAGGAGATAACAATAATCATCGGACAAAAGAAATATGGGAATCCGTACTGCAGAAGTTTGGGTTGGCCGAGTGCAATGGAAGCAAGACGTCAGGCACTCCAGGCTTAAAGTTGACCAAAGCAATGTGTCCAACGGAACAAGATGAACGGATGCTTATGGAGAGCAAGCCGTATCGATCCGTCATTGGAAGCTTGATGTATTTGATGTTGGGGACGCGCCCCGACCTGGCT
Organism: Phytophthora chlamydospora; assembly: GCA_012295415.1. NCBI lineage: Eukaryota > Oomycota > Peronosporomycetes > Peronosporales > Peronosporaceae > Phytophthora > Phytophthora chlamydospora. Next base: position 22,776 of record JAABLK010000415.1, read on the forward strand.
TATCTAGTCCACGAGTGCAGCCAATTCTTGGAGAATCCTGGCTTAACGCACTGGCGAGCCGCGAAGCGTGGTCTTCGGTACCTACGAGAGACTATTGATTATGGTTTACGCCTTGGAGGTCTTGAGTGGACGGAGCAAGTCCTTGACCGGCACTTGCAGGCTTACGCAGACGCCGACTTCGCAAATCGAGTGGATGATCGCAAATCGGTGGCAGGCTACTTGACAAAGTTTCGTGGAAGCACAATTTCATGGAGCAGTCAAACAGAAAAAACTGTTGCTCTTCACACCACTGAAGCCGAGTATATGGCTTTAGCATACTTGTGCAAGAAGTGATACATATTCGACAGATGCTGAAGGAATTGACGATGGCGCAAAAGGCCCCTACAGAAGTGTTTGTTGACAATGAATGTGCCAAGAAGCTAGCTGAGAATCCTGCGTTTCACAATCGCACGAAGCATATCAATGTGCGTCATCACTTCGTGCGAGAGCGTGTGGAGATGAAGCAAATCAACGTGAAGCGTGTCCCCGGAGTGGACAATGTTGCAGACGCGTTCACAAAGCCCCTACCAAGAAGTACATTTGAGAAGCACATAGATGCCATGGGGTTGATGCCAAGAACTGAGCTCGACGCGTCGAAATGCAACGCCGGAGAGCAGTAGGTGGGGCTGATGAGGATGATTAATGTGTATTGATCACAACGTTGGAATTCCAGCGTGGGTTGTTTATCCCGAGAAGGCACTGAAAGTGCTGGAGGTTTTCCCACGTGGTGGGGCTGTCCTACGACAGAGATTGACCACCACACCCGGCAGTTAGGAAGAAGGACTATCAGACAGCAGAACAGAACTAACAGGACCAGTAGCATGCTCACTTGCATCCATGCGCATGCCGAAGGTTTTGCTGAAATCAGGAATGGCCAGCACCGGCGTGGATGCAATCTTCATCTTGAGCATTCGAAAATGTTCACGCTGTTCGTCAGTCCATGTGAGGATCCGTTTTGCCGGCCCTTTCAAAATGTCAAACAGTGCACCAGCCTCGTACGCGAAGTCGCGGCAGAAGCGCTGCACATACACCGCCGACCAAGAAACGACTGCAGTTCGTTTCTGGTACGAGGCAGTGGCCACTCACGCAGCACTTCCACTTTTTTGGGATCAATGCGAACTCCATTGCGGCAACCGTAGTCACCGAGACAAGGAATCTCATCAACGCAAAACACGCATTTACTGAGCTTGACGTAAAAATTGTGTTCTTCGAGTCGTGTCAAAACGCGATTCACAGCCTCCAAATGCTGATAAAGAGACTTTGACTTTGAGTAGACATAAATATCATCGAAGTAGCACTGACACACATCGCTGAGGTCCTTCAGAAGGCGTCGAATGCCTTCATTGAATGTGGCTGGAGCATTGGACAAGCCCATAGGGAGCACCAGATACTCGTAGGATCCGTTTGGCGTCTGAAAGGCTGTGTAAGGAATATCACAGTCCCTCATCCTGTAGCCACTCAACAGATCCATGCACGAGTACTATTAAGCTCCTTGCATATTTTCAATAATCGTATCTTTTCTTGGCATTGGAAGCGTTCTCCTGACGGTATGCGAGTTCATCGCACAATAGTCATGCACGATTCTCCACCCGGCCGGTTTTTTTCACGCAGAAAGTGGGTGCTCCGTGCGGTGATTTCGAGAGTCGAATCAACCCTGCTCTCTCCATTTCCCGAGCCCAGTCCACAATTACTTTCTCTTGGCCAGGGGATTGTCGCCATTGCTTGCGAAAAATCGCTTCACTAGTTTCTACCTCCATTTCATGTTCGCCATGCTCCCGTGGTGGTAAACACGAAGGCAACTTCTGCTGGAAGACCTTTTAGTGCTTGACAAGCAATGGGTATACCGGTTGCCCGCGATACGTCTCAATGTCAACAACCTTTGCTGAGTCGCCGCCTTCTTTCTCTGTTTTGGGCCGGATCACGAAAATGCACTCAATTTCTTTAGGTTTCTTCAAGATACGCTTGAATTGTTTCACAGTGATGTACTTTGTCGTGCCCGACTTGACGGAGTAAAATCCTTCCTTGAAGTATTTCTTATCTGAGATCGGCTTATGCCGAGGCGACACCGGTTGCCGCTGTCCACCTACCAGCACCGCAGGCCGCGCGGGCTTGTGAGGTGTCTTCACTTGTTTCTTTCTCGTTTTCTTTGTTTGCTGTACCGACGATTTCTCCAATTCGCTATATTCTTGCTGTACCCGAGGTTGTACTCGCTCGGTTACCCAATCAATATCAGGATTTCCTCCAAGGTAGTCATCAACAGACTCTTCTCTCATTGTTCCAGGAGAAATTGACCCAACCAAGACGCGACCCGGCTTGGTCTCGTAAAAGGCAACAGTGTGGCTGTAAAACACTTTGTTCGTTTTGCTGTCCAACAACTGATAGCCACGTTTTTCTCGAGAGTATCCAACAAAGACAGCCTCTCTTGCCTTGGCTTCCATCTTTCTTCTCTCGACTTTGTTCACATATGCAAGTGCGGCACAGCCAAAGACTCGCAGCTTTTCGTATGCTGGTGTCTTTAGGATGATTCATCCTCAACAGATCTCAAAATGCCAGGTGTATAATTTGGCCGGAATGTCGAATTTTGGAAAATGCACCGAAGCGTCATTCCAAAATGCTGCTGAGATTCTCGGGCTACCTACTTATCTTTCCTCGCACTCTTTCGGCGTTGTTTGCCACCCTTCGGGTCTGCATCTTCACTCTCTTTCTCTCCTACGAGTGCTACTGCTTCTCCTCCTTCTTGAACAGGTGCTGTTTCTTGGCTTCAGCTGCAGCAGTAGCCACCTTCTTTCTTTTCGCTGAGGCTTTACGGCGCGCATTCTTCGCCTCGTTCGCCAACTGCTCTTCCTCGTCGTTCGGCGCGTCGTAGATCGGGTCTGAACGGAACTCCATCGGGACGTACGGGCGCACCTTGCTGAACATTTGCTGTTTCTTTTCGAAGTTGGGCGCTGGCGGCTGCAGTGGGACCATGTGGCTCTCGAATAGCCCGCGCACATTTTCCTCAGACGTAAGAATGCCATCAAACGAACGACGTAAATCTTGCACCACCACCTCCTATCAGGACCCACCCTGCAGGACACGACGCCCGGGTTGTTGGCTGCCATTCCAAAGAGCTGGAAGCTCTGCCCCAGTGCTTAACCGTTGGCTGGTGACTGGTGCTGGGGCGTGCTCTTGTTGCTCGCTGTGAGTCGTCTCCAATCTCGCAGCAGGAACCATGCTGTCGTTGGGCTGCACTCCTGCTGGGTCGGTCGGACGTGCATGTGCGATGGCGTTATCAGCGCGGGGAGGGCTGTCACAAGGCGGAGTGGCGTCCGTACGGCTCTCGATGGGGGGTGCGGTGCTCATGATCCTTCCGGGTCGAATGATGCTGTCGATACACCTCCTCTAAATTTAGACTTTGAAAAAACGGCTCTTGAGGAAAAATGCAGTTAACTGTAAGTACGTTTTTTACTGGCCAATCTTTGGAGGCGTTTTTCTCGATAAAACCAAATGGTGGCTTAGCGTCTTTTTGTTTGACGCGGTTTCATGCAGCATCTATGGTTGCGGCCTCAGCATTCGTGAGTCACGAATTCAGACACTTTTTTCGCAGCCCTTGTTATAGCTTGATAGGGGTCTTATCTAGTTAATTCCATCATGTTGAATCGTGAGCCTCACTGTACCTCCACGGTGAATGTTGCCCTTTGTTGGTTTGGAGGTTGGAGGTAAATGCCGAAGAATAGATTAGCCGAAGAATAGATTAGACTGCTTAAATCTGTCTTTCAGATCTCTCTCACTGTCTACTCCCTAGTGTCCTCCTTGTTGTCCTCTTGTGCTGTCTCAAGGAAGGCCAGCCAATCAGGGAACGGTTCATATTGAACCGTCAAAACTTGGTGTACCGTGCAAGGAACGTGCCGCTTCAACACCTTTCGTACACCTTTTTCTCATCCGCGATGGGGATCAGCCGGCTGGTCGTGATCGTGGTTGCGAGTCGCAACTTGCGACTCACTGCGATCACTCACTTCTCAGGTTTCGCTTCTCAAGTTTTACTCGCCAACAGCATCATGCATCACGACATGCTCCACCCGCCCAACCTGCAGACGCTGAGCGCAGACGTCATCGGCAATGTGCAGCTTCGTGCTCGAGTGTCTTCCCGCAACTTCGGCCCTAACGATATGCCTGATCACCAGCCAACTCCAGCACCGTCAGCCGCACTGCCCCCGACCACCAGTGGCGAGTCTGTCACGACAGACGCTGCTCAAGTGTGGGCCAACAACGCCGCTTACCTCCGCGAACGCGGCCGGAAGAGCCAACAACGCTACAGGGACAAGCAAAATCAGTTAATCACGGACCTCGAGCTGTCCAAGAAACAACTAGAAAGAGACGTCCAACAGCTCAAGCGCAACCGCGAAAGCATCTCGTCACGACTCGCAGCCAAAAAGGAAACAATGTGGTCCGTCGCGGTGGAGTACTTTCGGCTCTTCCGGTGCGGGTTGATCGCGTCAGAAGGTGTGCCATCTTTCGAGCTCGAGTTCATGAGGGCCACGATGACCTCCGATCTGGACGCCGGCACAGTGAGTGGCATCGAGGCCCTGGCGAGGAACTGGAAGGTCTTCACTCAGTTCTTCAGCGACGTCCAGATCCATCTCGAACGTCTGGAACAGGTCGCGGAAAACGTTCTTGTCGCCACGACCACTACGATCCTTACCATCACCGAGAGCTCGCTGTGCGATGCATTTCCCCACCTGACGAGCCGCACTGCGTGGAAACGGATTGCTGCGAAACTGCTGGGACAGAAGCTGGTCATGCGAGGCTCTGTCTACTTCAGCTGGGACAACGAGAGCAAGCGCGTCGTGAGCTTAATCACCAAAGCGGATATGGTTACGCCGTTGCTTCAGTTGCTGGGGAACCTGGAAGACGTCTCGAGCGTCTTCAGTGTCGCTCTTGTTGCTCCTGACTGCAACCTCGTTGTAGGTGAGTACCTCTACCACCACAAGCTGTGCTGTTAGCCAGGACTAGCATACTGTTGTGCTGAGTTCGGTTTCGGTAGGAGCGCCGCAAAGGTTTGTTGAGGCCATTCCTTGAGGCACGCGGGCATAGCAGAACGACAGTGAATAATGTATTCTTCATGCAAAGTTGTTGGTGTTCCATTATCAATCTTGAGCTCTGCAGCATCAAGCTCCGCAGCAGTAGGAAGCTTGCATTGTCGAAGGGACTCTGTCGACTTCACTTCGGGATGCAAGAAGGTTTCAATGTGTCTTGAGACTCTTTCGATTGACGCACGGCGTGTTTGTAACTTCGCGTGCTGGACACTCCTGCTCGCTTCCGGCTTCAGCTGGAACACGAGCATGCGTCCACAAACTCCATCTACGATCGCGATCTCGGTGAGATCGTGGCCATATTCCTGCGTCGATGAGTTTCTGCCAGGAACAATTCCGCACCACGTGCCGCTGTGGGCGAGAAGACGACATTGCTGTCAACTTTGCAGCAGGGGCGACCCGACGAGCTTCAACTGCTGGCGTCGTTGGTCTCTACCAACTGGACGAGCTCCCTCGCTCTCTGCAAACGCAGAGACTGGCTTCCCTTCACCTCAGAGTCTCAGTTCACAGATGTCGTCTTACGACAAAGTTTCGCCGAAGCTATGCGTGCCATATGGGGGATTAATCTACGTTCAAACAGCAAAACGACACGGTCATGTACAGGTGCAATCGAACGAGAAATATCCAGACGCCATTCATCGTCAGCTGTTCAGCGCCCCACGCACTCCAATCCTGGCATCAGTTCATAGAGCTTTCCCGCTTGTGCTTCATGTCCTCATTCTCCAATTTGCTGCTCGCTGATCGACGAGAAGCGACCCACTGACGCCCTGAACTGAAAAGCTCAGGACACCTCAGTACTTCCACTCAAAATGGCCTTCGGATCTCGTGTTCGCACGCTTTGCGCAGCTGCTGCCTTGTGCACTGCCGTCGTCGTGTCCCCCGCTGATGCGTGGCTCCCCCACATCATCACCAAGGGCAACAAGTTCTTCGACTCGGAGACTGGACAGGAGTTCCGTATGAAAGGAATGGCCTACTACCCCCGTCCCAACAGCGGAGAAATGGCCGACGTCGGCAACTACGACTGGGCGGC
>JAABLK010000416.1:0-28879 GCA_012295415.1 Phytophthora chlamydospora
ACGTCGCTGAAGACGGCCTTCTTCCTGATGGTCATCGCCATGCTGCACTACCCGTTGGGGATGTTCATGTTCTGGAAACACCTTCAGCTACAGAACGGCGAGAAAGACCCAAGCGACGACCAAACGACTTTTGTGCTAGAAGCAGAGGACAGTAATGGTGGCTCAAGGGCGTACATGTAAAACGTTCATAATTCCGTTAAAAATAATAGATGGCATTCAGTGCTTCACAACTAAACGATATTTTCAGATTTGTTTCGGCATTTTTTTGTGATTTGGAAAGCCAAAAATATAGCGCTGACGTGGCAATGCCCAGCAGCAGAGCAAAAAGCTCCTCCAGGCTGGCCGCGCCTCGAGGGATCAACATCGGCTCACTGTTAGTGCTGGTAGGCGGGGCATTCGCTGTGTTTGCTGCGTTGCTCGCTCGCCAGGGCTTCACGGGCAGAGACCACGGTACACTGTCGAAATTCCTGAATTTATTCACATTTTGGTTGTGCCACTAACGACTTGTACGCTTCAGTGGTGGGGATCGATCTAGGAACGACGTTCTCTGTGGTGGCAATTTCCCAGAAGAACAATGTGACTGCAATTGCCGACGAGCAAGGACATGTCCTAGTGCCATCTACTGTGGCGTTTCTACCTCGTGGAGGTCCGATTCAAAACTGAAGTATTATTTTTTTAAGGGCGCAATAGTTTACAGTTAATGGTTTGTGTGTATGTTCTGGCGTGCAGAAGTATTGGTTGGTCGGGAGGCGAGAGCCCATCGCACAACAGACCCACAACACACAATTTTCAACGCCAAAAGGTTTATCGGGAGGAGGTACGTAGATAACTGGTTGGGTACGTTGTTTCGGCAAGAAATTTAAAGTTGAATACGCTTGCTGTGTACCAGCTACGACGAAGTTCTGGGCTCCGAAGCAGACGCGAACGGTATCACGCCGTACGAGTTCAGTGTCAAGCCACTTCAGGACGATGATCACGACGGCGTGTGCTTCGCTTTGGACTTACCCGACCAACCCGGCTGTATGACGCCCGTACAGGTCGGCAGTGCTGTAGTGCGTCACCTCCGCGACATGGCACACCGTTTTGTGCGCCACAACCAGATCACCAAGGCCGTCATCGCAGTTCCTGTTGATTTCAACGCTCGGCAACGGGACGCCACCGTTAAGGCCTTTCGAAATGCAGGCTTGGACGTCTCGCGCGTGCTGGAAGAGCCGACCGCCGCTGCCATCGCCTATGGCCTGCACCAGGACCCGAACGTCAGCTTCTTGCTGGTGTTCGACTTCGGTGGAGGCACGCTCGATGTCTCGCTGCTTTTTGCGCGCAACGGAGCCATCAGTGTGCTGGACACACTAGGAGACAACCATCTTGGAGGCGAGGATTTAGACGCGGAGCTGACATCCTGGCTGGTGAAGGAGTTCGAGGCGAAACTTGGAAGTGCCATAATATCGCAGGGGACCGAAACTGAGGCACGAGAATACGATGACGACGAGAGAGAGCCGCCATGCACACTTGCAGGCGTCCGCCACGCTGCAGAGTTGTTGAAGCGAAAGCTAACCGATGCCTCCGCTGCTAGTGCTGCTTGCGTCTGGAAAAATACCCAGGAAAAGGACCTCATTCGAGCTGAAGTGGAAGTCACACGGGCGCAGTTTGAAAAGCTTTGCGGTCCGCTACTGAAGCGCACGATGGTTCCAGTGCGCGAAGTCCTGGAAGCGAACAACATGGACGCTGAGGAGATCGACGCCGTTGTGCTAGTGGGAGGGTCCTCACGAATTCCGTGGGTACGCCGGCATCTCACCGACATGTTCCAGGGCCGCGCTCCTCTCTCCAATATCGACCCGGATCTAGCGGTCGCTTACGGAGCAGCTCGTACATTGGATTAGAAGGAGCTGGAAAACGATCAATAGAAGATACGATCATCCATTCAAGCGAACAACCAGCCCGCGGTGTGCTACACTGAGGACTTCCATACTAGCCTGACCTTCCAACCGTTTATCACCAACCTCCAGTCGCTGGTAATATCTCTTAATACCTTCTAGAGCGACGTGATCGCCGTTTGCACTACAACACAACAAGCACAAAAGTTAGTTTGCCAGCAATACACTCGTTCTTACACACTGAGCGCCTTCCGTACCGATCTCCGCGAGGTCCGGGACCGCGCTCGCCGCGTAAACGTCTTGGATGTGGTGAAGTGCGAACTGCTGCAGCCGCTCGTTGATGCCGTCGTCGTCCTGGTCCGCGCGGTAGCCGCGCTGCGTCGCAATAGCCTTGGTGCAGGTCACGAGCGCGAAGTACGCGCGCAGGTTCTGCTTCTTGTTGAGCTCGATCGAGTGCGCGTAGTGCTTGCGTGCCTTCAGCAGGTTGTCCAGCCCACCGATCGTCGAGTAGATCTGAATGCGCGATAGATAACAACAACACTTTTCCATCAGCAACTCATTTCGTAAAAGCAAATCATCAACAACTTCAACGTACATCGGCCAGACGGCTGTGAAAGATGTCGTCCATGGGGTTCAGCAGCACCAGCTCTTCGTAGCAAAAGGCGGCGTAGCGGTACGCACCCATCGACAGGTACGTCTCGCCCAGCTCCGCCCACTGCGTTTCAGCCATAAAACAACATAAAACCAGCGGATCAGTCGGTTAAACACATTTTCTCCTGAAGCTGCTAGCAGCACGTACAGCAGCCGGGTCCGATCCGAAGTTGCGCAGGAAGTCGTTGAGAGCCGCCACGACGTCTGCCGTCTTCTTCTGCGCCTTGAGCACGGCGATCTTGCGCTTGAGCACTAGGGCGTTGGCCGGGTTGGCCTCCAGAAGCTCATCGTATAGAGCCAGGGCCTTGGCGAACTCCCCGCGTTGCTCCATCTGCATGCCCTCTAGTCTGGCGACGCGCGAGCTGCCCGGGAACTTGGTCTGCAAGGCCTTGAGGCAGGTCTGTTTAAACCGGGTAAAACCACATGTTAGTCTGTGATTTCAACGCCTAAACCAGAGCTATTCATTGCCACCTCGGCCAGCTCGTCGTCGTGCAAGTCCAGCGCCGCCACCAACGTCTGTTCATACACCGTCCACACTGCATAAGCACACACATATCAAAGCGTTAAAACTTGCGTAGGAGCCGACATATCCGTCGTTTTAGCACAATTGAACGTACACTCGTCGCCCAGCCCCCAGCTGTGCTTCGTCACCAGCAGTTTCCCCACGCGCGCTACAGCCTGCGGCTCGCGCAGCTTCTCCTTGCGCACGTAGTGCAGCAGCTCCAGCCCGCGGTCGCTTGCGCCGCTGCTTTCGGCATCCGCCAGCTTCTGCTCAAACTCGTGCTGGCCCATGACGTCAGATAATAAAGTTAAGCGAAAAGGGGGGAGGGCCTTCGTTTTGTCACTTTTTGTGTGCCGCACATAAACAATCAAGTGCAGATGGCTACACTGATTGTATCTCATCACCTTGGAGTGCCATCGCTAAAATGCTAGCTTGGGTGCTGCCCACGAGCTTTGTTTGCCAGCTGACACTGTAAAACGCCATGCGATCAGTTAAATATGGCTAGCGAGCCACAAGCAAACTCCACATGCCAAGATCACATGGTCCACACGAAATAATAAGAAGGCTCGAGCTAGTGGAGGCACCAACCTAAGTTCCTGCTGTTGCAGATATGCTGGTTTCCGAAGCAAAACTTCGCACTCCATTATTCCAATTGCCTCGCCCTGCGCACCCGAACGTCCTCCAAGACCCAACTCCAATGGTTAAACTCGCCATCTTCGCCACTGCCGCTGCACTCGCTGTGACGAGAATCTCCGCCGAAGACAGCTGTGTGCTTGTGGACTTCACTGCCGAGACCTCGGAGTTTAAGGACTTGAACGCCGCAATCGACCTTGCTGTCGCTGCCAATGTCGTGGACTCGATGCTAGGCAAGTACGACCCGCTGGTTCTCAGCGACATCACACTCGGGGACTTCAACTACAGTCTCCTGGGCCAGGATCTGACGATCTCACCTACCATCGACTCGATGAACATCACGGGACTCACTACCCTTTCTCCTCAGCACGTGAACGTGACGTCGTCGAACTGTGTTGACGTCGGTGTCTACTCGGAAGGCCAGGTATCCGTCGATGCTGCTCTGACGGTTATGATCCAAGAGCTTGACGCGTCTGCCACGGTGCAAGTCTCGCTGGGACTGGAGAAACCGACGCTGAAGATCAATATCGAGGCGAACGTGTACGCGTGTGCACCAGGTGTATCGACCTCGCAATGCTCGAACATGACAGTCATGGATATCGAGACTGAGTTGGTGAGTGCTGCAGCGGGTGGCAGCTACGGAAGTATTGTGAACGAGGTGCTCATGAAGTTCAAAGACGCGTCCGTGAAGTCGGTAACGCTGGACTTCGCATCGGTCTCTTCCTTCGACATCAGCTTTGATAGTTCCTCCTCAGTATTCTCGTCGATGACTGGGCTTCTCTCGGACTACTCGGCAGACGAGATCAACAAGAAGGGAGACGTCTACGACACGGTTGTCTCTACCGTCAACGATGAGGTGCCTGGACTTCTGAACGATCTCATTGAGGCGAAGCTGAAAACCCTCTTTGGAGCTACGTGTCTGTCGGAAAACTAGGCTTTTCCCGTACGTGTTAAATGTCCAACCACATGTAGTCGCGTTTAAGGCTTTTGTCCGACCAAGTACTACAAAATCCATTTCACGTTGTTTTTTGTTTTTTTTGTTGCGGCTAACGTACTTCATGTAGTAGTCCCCCACGCTCCAGAGAAATCGATCTGTGCAACGATTGCTCGTTTCGGGTGCAGCCGCCGCAGTAGCAAACCTGATGTCAGCATCACCGCGTTGTTCGCCACGCATTTCTGCTTGAGTTGTAATGGGCTCAAGTACTTCGTCTCTAGTTGAGCTACGACTTTCTCGAGTATTGTCATGGGTGACTGTACTGATAGTGGTGGCATCGATTGCCTTCAACAATATCACAAAAGCAATAAGGTTAGATGTTGACTTGTCAAATGGCGTGCCACAAGATCAGGATCGTACCTGTCGTAATGGCTCCTTCATGTGATTCCACTGCTGCTCAGGCAGCTTCTGATCCAGCTCTGTAAATGAAAACAGGGTACCGGTACCATCGATCCGTTGCAGTTTCTCCCAGAGTGCTTGAAGATTTTCGATGACGCGGGTGGTTCTGTTCACCAGGTTGATGCCAGCAAGGACTTCCAATCCGACATTTTCACAATCAAAGAGAAGCTGACCAACGCTGAAAACTCTTCTGGATTTGTATGCGACGTGACTTTAGCGTGGACAGAGGTCATTGACGCCGTACTGAACGCTGTGTCGGCCTTGAAGAAGAGCACAACTAGGAGGCATTACGTGAGTGTTTTCACAAAAACCATCCCGTCGGAGAAGCTTGCGGAAATGATCGACACAAGTGTCTCTCAGTATGAGTCGCGCAAATGCTCTGCAGAAAAGAAAATGGAGACGCTGCAAAGTGCGCTGCGAGACGAGATTCGAAGAGCTGGCGCCAGTTTTTCTAAGCGTCCTCAAGAGCAGGCCGCTGCTCGAGGTTTTGCTACGTGCACAAGCCTCCGGGAAAAGCGCAGCCTCAAGATCTTAGGTAACCAGCAAGTTGGCTCACTGCACAGCAGCTTGACTAAATGGTTTAAGAAGATTCGCATCAACAACAAGAAGGCTCACTCAGCGAAGGGTGTCCGAAAACCTACAACAGCTCTTCAACAGCATTGGCGAGTACGAGACGCGCCACGTCGAGGTAAACTGCTTGTATTATTATGTTTGCTAACTACTGTAGATGTGTGTAGTGTATGGCACAGCAGTTGGAAACTACAGGCAGAGAACTACACGCACGAATGCAGCAGGAGTTGCAATTCATTGCATCGACTCTTTGTCCTCGCGCTTGAGAACTACTTCGACCGTTCTTTCCAGATGCAGGAAGACGCACTGGAAGTGTTGCAGTTCTTGCGGCAGGAGCAAGCAGAACACGACGCGAAGTTTGGTGGCTATATCGCGTTTGACGCTTCAGTGATCGAGCGATACGAGAAGCTAGTAGAGCTGTCGAAGAGCAGTGATCAGGACATGATCAAAAAGGTAACTTTGACGCGGAAAGACATCCGGTTGACCTCCCTGCATTTGCGGCACTGGACGAGAGGATGGGCAACAAGTACGGCGAGCTTTGGAGCAACATCAATCAGCCACTCCAAGAGGTACAGATCTCTGAACTGCTGTTGCAGGTCAGGGCGTCCACTCACCAGCTATTGTACTGAACTACTTCAGGTCATCGCGGCTGGTTCGCACGCTCGAGGGGACTGAATTCCAAAGCGCGTACCAGGAATGCTAATACCCAGCCAGCGTTGTTCTCTTTAAGCTCTGCAAAAGGATCGCTACGTTGTCCGAGTACTATCAAATACGCACGCCCGACACCACCAACATCCTCCATATTCACGGAGATTGAAGTGTAGACTATACAGTCCATTTGTAAGCTATCCAATGAAGAACAAGATTCCGCCGCCCATCTCCCTAGGGTTTTTCTCGAAAGCGCAACCCATTCGGAAACTCGCTGGAAACTTGCTGGTAACCTGCCGACGTGGCTCCTCCTGATGAAGTTCTACGTCTATAGGCGAGAGGACAGCGTTGACCTGCCGTTCGACTTCTCCGTGCGTCGCGTTCCAAGCGAGGCATCGGCCTTCGAGTTCTGCGACGTCTTGGAGTCCGGCGTGGCCTACGGTGCCGGCATTCGGACTGGCGACCGGCCGTCAGGGGTGATGGGCGCCGACACTTCGACCTCCAAGAACCCCCACAACTGGGATGAGCAGAGCCTCGAGACCCTCAACGAGGCCGAAGCAGGCAAACTCTTTGTGCTCTTCGTGGACAAACGAGTTCCTTTGAGTCGCAGGGAGGAGCAGAACTTGAAGAAACGGGCTGAGTTCATTTCGGCCAGGAAGGTCCGAAGGGGATGCTTTTTGAGGTTTTTCGCTTTTTATTGTTTCCTTTCTGAGAACTAACGGGAAAATGCGTTGTCCGTGCATTTAGTCGAACCTGAAGAGACTCGGGCGACTTGATGAACTGGCTAAGTTCGTCATCAAGTGGGACAACAAGAATGCTGCTCAAGTGAAGGAAGTTCAAGCTCGGGCTGAGAAGGAGGTGCAAGTTCAGGTTAAGAAGGAGGTCCAAGTTTGGCCTAAAAGGGAGAAGGCTCCTCAGTCGACGAGGTCTCGATCGGGACCTCAGATCATTCGAGTGCGAGAGTTACTTTGAGGTAGAGTTGGAAAATGAGCGGAGACTAACTTGATTTTGCTGTAGATGTGCGTGTATGATGCTGAGTTTTCGGTTCGCCAGGTTCAGGGAGATCAGTACGAGATCTACGGCATTGAAGAAGGAAGTGTGGCCTATCAGGTTGGAATTCGGGACGGAGATGTTGCCTGCGGGTTCAAGCACTATAATGAAGACGGGCGGTCCAAATCACACGCGTGGTGTGACGATACGCTGGGCGAGCTGAAGAAAATCGGCGTGTTTTTTATTGACGTTCTCAAGAATCCTCCCTTCGGAAAGGCTGCGTTGCGCGACTGTATGAAGCGCGAGAAATACGTATCCAAGATAAAGGTACGCTACGTCCTGCGGATGAGCACTTGATATGGAACTAAATGTTTTACTCACATTTTATAGAGTCGGCTAGGAGGCGCTATCGAAGCTGAAGAATTCCTGGTGCGAGTGCGGAGTTGGGATCATTTCCAAGTGAACTCGATTGTAAGGGATGCTGGTGGTATCGGTGTTTCGGAGTCTCGTGTCGAGGACGTCACTGTAGAGCAGCACCAAAGTCATGACATTGTTGCTGGTCGTGCCACAACCGTTGCTGAACCGGAGAACGACGACAACGTTCTAGCAACTTCTTTGGTGCATCTGGAGAATGAAGATGAGGATAACCCGGGCCAACTACAGCCGGAAAGATCGTCGAACATCAGTGGTGATAACGGCGTAGAATTGCCAAGCGCAGAAAGCCTTGAAAAGACGAGAAGGACACCCGAAGTGGACACTAGCATCCATGTTGAGGAAAGTATTGCGGTGCCAGCCACGCCTCACCCTGAAAACTCCCTTCCTCCAACTCTTGCTTCAGCTGAGCAATATGCCCAAGAGACGGAACCCATGCCTGAGCCAGAGGTTCTTAGTCCAGCGGCAACGCTGCATCCCCATTTTGATCATGGTCATGTACCGACGGAGAAACGTGAGACTGTCAAAGTGTATCCTAAGCCTCCCGCATCTACCGAAGCAACACTGTCAAAGTCTCCCCACTCCAGCAAGGCCCCATCTTACAGAAAAATATTCGGTGCGGTGACAGAGACTAAGCTGGACGCAAGGGAGGATCATTTACCGATGGACGGTTTTATTGTGGGTGATCCTGAAGACGACTCTGCAGCCAGCGAGGATGGTGTCTGGAACGGCGTTAACTCGGAAAGGGATGGCTGCTTCTACAACAGAAATGACGACAACTCGGCGATGCAGGATGAAGATATCGTTGTATCTTCCGCAGAGGTCAATGTGCGTGCCCCAGAAAGCGCTTCAGCTCAGTCTTCACTTGGAAAGCGATTGAATGCCGATCATGAAAGTGAGGGCAACAGTATTTCCTGGAAGATCAGGAAGCGCACCAAGACCTGCGTCAATGAAAACGTGCCCAGAAATGGTGCTATCGACAAAATTGCTGGTTTCAACGCTGAACAGAATCTCCAGGATGTCGATCAAGTTGAAGCTCCAGAATATAAGAGTTCTGACCGAGCGTCTGCGTCTGATGCGGCCAAGAAGTTGCTGATCGCTGTCGCCGGTAAGCCACGGCTCAAGCGTCTGATCAAGTTTCCGAATTGGGAGCGACGTGTGTTGGAGCTGCTCAACCGACCAACCGAGGATAAAACGATAGCCCAACTGGATGCAACTATTGGATTGCTGTGCAAAGCGAGGTTGAAGCCTGACTCGAGTGAGACAGTGGATGTCTCTGTTGACTGGGTGGTAAAAACGCTGGAATGTCTACCGCTACGAGATGGCTACAGTCTGTCGATGGTACGTGGCTAGGTGTGAGCCTGTTGCTTTCTGTGCAATACTCAATACTTATTCATTGTTGTGCGCTTTATAGAGCATCCCGGTTGACACTGTCCAGCACAGCGTTGTTCAAGTAAAGGGCAAGATGGCTGAAGCGAAGAAAGGCTCCGGAAGCGCACGTCAAGTGATGCTAGCTTGGAAAGCCGCTACGGACTGCATTGTAGAGGCAGTGTCCGCGTTTAAGCAGTGCGTACTGCACCAACAGCAGCAGTCTTGCGAGTGGAAGCGGTGGCTTGAAAGTATCAACGACCATGTCCTAGCGCAACGAGTCGAGATCTCTCGAATCGTAGAAGAAAGCACGGGCATGATGGCCAGTTTTGAGTCAGCGGCTGCTACAGCGAAGCAGAAGATGGCGAATTTCGAGAGAGCTCTTCAAGCTGAGATAGACAAGGCGGAGGAGAAAATTGCTGGTCGACATCGAGACCACGCGATCGCTGGAGACTTTGACAATTGCGCGCGCTATCGATACACGCATGTGAAGGCGCTTTCGGTCGACCAGAACATCGCGTCGTTGTACGAGGTATTGACCAAGTACAACAAGAAAGTGCGCGTGGGCGAGAAGAAGGCAGCAGCAGCAGCAAAGGAGAGTCTGGCGTTTTGGCAAGGTCTCGAGGTATTGTACGGCATCGTCCAGTGCGAACATGCTACGCAAATGAAGCTGGCGTTGTCGAAGTTGGATGCTTCAACTGAGGCGTTTCAGCGACAGGTTGAACAAGGATTATCGTGGATCGGAGAGGTGCTGGTTGACGCGCTCGACCACTATTTCAACCATTCTTTCCGAGTGCAGGAGAACGCACTGGATCGAGTGGAGAAGTTGCGTTTGGAAAAAGAAGAGCATGGCGCCAAGTTCGGTGGGTATTTCGCCTTCGATGACTCGGCAAAGGAGGTCTACAAGCAAGTTGTGATCCAGTCGAAGGCGGAAGACAGGGAAGTGATTCAAAGCCAGCTCAACATGTGGAGAGACTTGATGCAGAGCATGCCAGAGTTCGGATCTCTCTTCGCCTTCGGGTCGCTGGATCAAAAGCTGTCCGAGGCCCACGAACATCTGTGGGCTGAAATCAAGAAGCCGCTTCAAAAGGTGCGCTGTCTGTCGCCATGTAGCAGTTGCTGAGCGTTCATTGTGTGATGTGCTTACTCGTCTCTTGAAGGTTTTCAGTGGCTTGCTCAACCGCAGCAACAGAGGCGGTTCCGAAGCTTCGCAAGTCCTTCCTTGTGATCGGCAAATGCCCAGCGAAGAAGAATGCGGGACAAGTCTTGTTGTGCAAACGAGCTCTACAAAGAGTTTACCCCGTAGCCAAATGAGTGCCGTGGACGTGGAGGCGAGCGAGAGCAAGACGAATGAAGTCGAGCTGGATATCTCGGTGTCATCTGCCAAGATTTTCCAACAACAAGAGGATCATGCCGGCATGACAGCTTTCGTGGTCGATGATAGCGTGGTGCATGCAGCATTTAATGATGTGTCGGAGAACGGATGCAGCATCACGTAGCTGGTCGGGAGATTGTTTCATTTCGTCAGCCTTCGTTCATCCTTCCAGTAGCGTAAAATGCACCCGGTTGTTGTTGTTGGCGTTTCTGTGGATGCTTTCGGATGCAGCTGATCCTGTACCTACGCCTAAGTGGTTGGAAAGTGCAGGCATTCACAGCGTGAGGTTGGCGACGTTGAGCAACTCGCGATCGTCAGCCCACGTTATCTCTTCGAGACGTTGTGAGCAGATCTCGATTCGTTATCATTGATAACATTGAGAACTTCCCGGTTGCCTCTCCAAAAGAGGTAATGCAAACTCTCCACTACCTATTTTGTCTTCTTCTATGACCGTAATGAACAGGTTCTTCGGTCTCGCTGCTATCGGAGCTGTCGCTGCATCCTGCACCACTGCCAAAGACAACTGCGTCTTCGTCGACTTCACTGCCGAAGCGTCGGAGTTGAGGACCTCAATGCTGCTCTCGACCTCGTTCAGTCGTTCGACCTGCTCGGTGCCGTTCTCGGCAAGCACGATCCTTTGGTGATCAAGAACCTCACCCTCTCAAGCTTCAAGCACAGTACCATATTCTGGGCCAGCACCTGACGATCAACATCACCGGTCTCACGAACGCCGTCCCTGACAATATCAACGTGACCTCGCAGAATTCGGTCGACATCAGCGCCTACTCGGCCGACCAAGTGTCCGTCGACGCATCACTTCGTGTCGCCACCAACCTGCTTGGCGCTTCGGCAATGGCTCGCGTGACGTTCGGGATGGAGAAGCCTGCGTCCATGGCCAACGTCCAAGCGAACATGTACGCATGTGCACCCGGTGTCTACTCCTCAATGCTCCAACGTCACGGTTGCCGATCTTCAGGCTGAAGTGGTCAAGGAGGTCGTGTTTGGCAACATCAAAAGTGTCTTCAAGAAGCTCCTCATGACGTTTGACGATGCGTCCGTGCGCTCGTTCAAGCTGAATTTCGCTTCGGCCTCGAAATTCGACATCACCTTCGACAGCGACAATTTAGTGTTGTCTGCGATCTCGAACGTGCTCACGGACACTCGAAAGAAAAGGTCAACGAAAAGGGCGCCGTCTACAACACCCTCGTGTCCGCGATCAATCTCCAAGCTCTTGTGCTGCTGAACGACATGATCATCAACAAGTTTAAGCCCATGTTCGGTAAGACGTGCCTGTCAGAAGAAGACTAGGTGGTTGATTCGGGTGTCCAATAGCCTGCAGAATGAAAGCGCACACACTTGTGGCAGTCTAAATCGCCTTCATTGTCATCTACCACCTTTTTCAGGGGGGAACGCCGAGCACTTGCTCCATCTTACTCGTACGGTGGCGTTCCCACAGTCTGCTCGTGTGGCATGGCAATGCGTTCCGGGTAGAAGGTGTGGTTGGAAGGGTACTCCAGCAAGTTTTCTAGCCGCGCCGAGTAGATGTCGACGTAGCGCTGTACGAGGAAAGCGAACTGCGAAGGATACGTGTCGGCTCGGAAGACCGACCCGAAGTTGGCGTTGATCAGGTTCTCCATCTCCATCTGAAGCGCTTCGTGGACATTGACGAGCTGGTCCACAAACGCGTGGTTCTGCAATGCGCCGTGAACACAAATGTTAGTCACGTATGACTCAGAGTGGTCGTAAGCAGGTGTACCTGCGGAACTGGCTCCGAGCGTAGCTCATTCTGGATGCTGCGCATCAGCACTTCGAGCTGGTTTAACTGTACGGCAGCAAGATCATCATCAATTCCCATGTATATTCAATCAACCGCAAGAAATTAGACCGCATTGCTTCGTACCTGGAAGGCCATACGCTGGTAATCTGGCGTTCGCTGCACTTGCATTTCATCCTCCAACTCACTATAAAATCAGCGATAGTTAGGTCATGCCTCAAGACAAATTGGGTGAAACTGTATGCCGATAACTTTGCTAGACTTACCGGATAATTGCACCCGTTCGCCAGCCGTTCGCACGCGAAGGCTCAACCAGATCTGAAAACAAGTTGTCGCTGTACGATGGGAGGTCGTGTAGTGTGTTAGTCTCTCGAAAATGCAGCTACTGAGCAAAAGGTTTTAACAGCAAACTTACCCGATGTACAGCACGCGACTACCCACCCATCCAGTGAGTTTTGAGAGTTGGTAAACGCTGCCCTGCGTGTAAACCTCCCCACGATGCAGTGCTCTCACGGCGTGCCACTACAAGCAATTAAGTACAGCCATTAGCGAATCGCATCAGCGCAAACGAAGTTGGAACAGACAAGCAACACACCTGCACTTGCTTGTGTCCAATATCTAGCTTGCGGAACGAGCGCTGGCGGGTGTAGAACTTGGGCTTTCGTGAGCTGACGATCACCACGTCGAAGAGCTACAGCGACGGTCACAGAGATGCAAACAAAGCTTAGTCGAGTGAGTGATGAAATCACCATGTCGAAAGCCAAACGCACCTCTCGCCAGTCATCGCCAAGCATGTACTTCAAGCCGGCGTTGATGTACGGGAACGAGCTGTTCGTGCACAGAAAACTCTTCTTCCCAGAGTCCTGGAATTGTAAAAACAACAAATAGGTTAGTCAGCTGCTCACACCACGTGAAACAGATTCGACCCTACCCGAATCCGCTCCAGCAAAGGTCTCAGCATCGGATTCGGCTCGATGTACTTGGGCAGGTCAAGCGCCACCTCCTTGTGCATGTTGCCGCTCAGATGAACGTTTGCAATGGCCTGGTTCACATCCTCCACGAGTGCAATCGGCTCGTACTCGATATCACGGTCGATCATGTACTGCACCACGTCCGCGAACAGACAGGCGTGCGCGACACTGAAGAGGTCGTTCAGCGGCTCCATGTTGTAGTCGCGATCCTGCACCGAAATGTGCCTTGAGCCGCCGTAGAGCTCCATGATCTCGTCGCGGGAGAGCCGCTGGCGACCTCGAAAGACCGCCGTGTTCGAGAGCTTCTGGTGCGAGCTGATCTTGCACAGCAAACCTTTTTGCTTGTCGATCGTCAAACCGCGGATGGCGAAGCTCGGGTCATACTGCAACACCGACACGCCTTCCGGATACCGCAACTTGCCCACCTGCTCGGCAACAAAACACACACAAAGATCAGTCTAGTTCTCCGAGCATTGGTATCTCTTGCTTTCCGCACCATGTAGTCCCTGGCCATGGCGTAGATGAGGTGTTGCAGCTCGCTCGTGTAGTGGCACAGCGTGTAGTCGTAGTCTGCACCATAAAGCCACCAACACTTGTCATCTACCAGCAACTTCACCGTATTTTGCGATGAATTGCAACATACCGAAGCCGACGACATCGATGCCCGACAGGCTGGAATCACACAAAGCAGGCAATTAATTATTGTCCTCCACCACCAGAATGCGTTGCCAATAATTGTCTTCTTGCCGTACCGTAGGTGGTTGTTGGCGAAGACGACGTCTGATTGGATACTTTCGTTCGGGCGGAAAGTCTGTACATCTCGCTGCTCGACGCGCCACGGAACACAGGCTTCAGCCACACACCACGCATCAACAGCTCCGTTATATCGCTCGCGTACCTCGTAGCTCTCCACCAGTCGGTGAATCGCAGGCAACGTGGGCGGAATGGACGCGCGCAGCTGCGGGAGGAACGACAGCGCCGACAACCGACGCGCAGCCAGCGGTGGCGACAAAAGCTTGCAGGACGCGCGCAGGAACATCAGCCTAATTCCTCGGCCTGCAGCTTTCGGAGTGGCCGCATACATGCATTAGCCAATCAGCGCGCGAAGGAGAAACGGGCCAACGAGCACACCAGTGAACTCCTGCTGCTGCAGCCATTAGAGCTGGAAATTACGCGACAGACGCGGACTGCAACGATGCAAGGTATCCCTCTTCTGCATGGAAGCCCAAATAATGGCTACGGCATGGGTTAACGTGCTCGTCTCGTGCTCGTATACTAGACATCGTTATGAAAAACGGGTCGGCACGACGGAGGGTGTTGATGGTGAGTTGGCTGGCCTTCGAGGTGCTGGTGAGTTAGGCTTTCCAACTCAGCCCACTGCAACGAGGTGTGGCAGCCGGCCTGGGCCCGGTCGAAGGATTTAACTTGTCCCACCAAGCAAATCCCCTGAAAAACGACTTGCCTTTTGATGAGACCACTGACGGTGTTCCTGTTGAACAGCAAGTGTCGACGATGCATGCCGTCGAGGATTTCAAGGGGCCCATGCGGTGACTCCTCCGGTGTATAGTTTCCACTGGAGCTCCGTTCAGAACAGATCACTTTGGTGTATGCATGCACAAGGAGAACCAGCAAAACGAAGTGAATATCCATCTCGCTAGTCAATACAAAAGTCCCTGATTTACACCCGGTGTGAGCTCCAATACATTGAGCGAAGTCTCTTCATCATCGTGCTCGATCGATCAATCGTGCACAACCGTCTTCACCCCCTCTGTATTAATCTGTAAGGAGCATTTTGATAGCTCCATGGATATCCATAATCGTGCCACTCTGATGTTCACGACCGGCAAAGTGGCATGGATGGCTACACTCCTTGCCAGTCGAGTTCACCAAAGTTCACTTTCCATTTCACCAGCAACAACCACAGCAAGCACCACCAAACCATCCATCAGTGCATCCAGTCCAGCAAAGATGAAGACGGAGGCCAATTCGGATCCCCGTTCGGCTCTGGCCGCCAACCGCACGACGTACGCGCACATGCGCACGCTGCTGTGGAAGAACTACACGCTCAAGCGTCGACACCTGCGCGCCTCGGTGTTCGAGGTCGCGTTGCCCTGTCTCTTCGTGCTGCTCCTCGGTGCACTCAAACACCTCGTGGACGACGTTGACGTGCCTGCCGGATGGAGCGACACGTCCAGTTCCAGCGGCGGTGACAGCACCGTCGGCACCTCCTTCAACTTGTTCGACCCGAGCGGCCTCTCGCTCGCGTGGGTGCCGACCGAGCTGCCCAAGTGGACGCAGTACGAGACGTCCGTCACGGGGCTGATCTGGTACCTGGCCCACCAATCGGTCGTCAATGCCGTGCGGCTCACCGAACTGTCCTCGAGTGACTACGCAGCCTGTACGGCCGGCGTGGCTCTGCAAGGATATGTAGCTACCAACACGTCGTCCGAATGGACGGTGCCGTCGGAATGTGATGGTCGAGTCGTGCCCTACAAGATCGCTGTAGCACCCGACAACGCCTTCACGCGGCAGTACTTTTTGCAGACCATGGACGTCTGGTACCCACGCGTGAACCTGCTGAACGAGACGACGTCGCTGCAATTCGCGAGTCTCAGTGACAGCGTTGCCTTCTTCGACACGGAAGATGCATTAGAGGAGTACGTCAAGGGCAATTCGTACGGCTCCAGTCTGGAGAACCCGCATATCTACGGCGGAATCGTCTTCGACAAGTATCCGAGCGACGGAGATATCGGGTCCGCTACGTCCATCGAGTACACGCTGCGCCTCAACTCAACGCAGACTGTGAGCGGCGAGCTCGGACAGATCCCGCCCACGAACGGAGACGCAGCGGCACTCTACCCGTCGCAGAAGTCGATCGAGACGGACTACTACACGCGCTACGCGTTGACGGGTTTCATGACGCTACAGACGCTCGTGACTCGCTTCGTGACGTGCATGCCTGAATGGGACGCAGCCACGCAGACGTCAACAGGACAATGCCAACGACCAGAGGCCACTGCTGTAGCCTCGGCCGAGCTGGACGAACGTCTTCTCGAGTCTTTAGAGAACGACGCCATGCTGAAGTCCGCATTGAACGAGTACGCCACTGCTGCAGGAGTATCGAACGTCTCCTTCTCGGACGCCTTGGCGCTGCTGTCTAACACGACGAAGGAGGCGCTGTTGACGCCATTGCGCCAAGCTCCGCAGCCGTTCTTGGGCGCTTCGGTTGCGCCGTTCCCCATCG
Organism: Phytophthora chlamydospora; assembly: GCA_012295415.1. Classification (NCBI taxonomy): domain Eukaryota; phylum Oomycota; class Peronosporomycetes; order Peronosporales; family Peronosporaceae; genus Phytophthora; species Phytophthora chlamydospora. The sequence continues at coordinate 16,426 of JAABLK010000416.1, forward strand.
AGCAGTACACGAGCTCTCCTTTCTACGACGACATCTCGAGCGTGTTCGCCATCGTCTTCATCCTGTCGTACTTGTACACGACTTCTCGGATCCTGGTCGCCTTCATCCAGGAGAAGGAGCTGCGTCTGCGCGAGTACATGAAGATCCTGGGCGTCAAGGAGCGCGCCATCATCGCGACTTGGTACATCACGTACATCATCGTCATGTTCTTCGGCGCTATTCTTCAGGCGATCATGGGCCTCGCCGGCTTGTTTTCCAGCAGTTCGGTGCTCGTGATCTTCCTCTTCTTCTTCCTGTTCGGGCTCAGCATCCTCTGCTACGGGTTTTTCATCAGCACGATCTTCAGCAGCGCGCGAGCGGGCTCCTTCATCGGCATGATCGTCTTCTTCCTCATGTACTTCGTGTCGCAAGCCTTCTCGGACAGCTCCTCGGAGCACAGCATCACGTGGGCTTGCCTCATGCCGCCGGTGGCGCTCTCGTTCGGACTCTCCACCATCGCAGACTTCGAGGCGACAGGCATCGGCGCCAATTTCGGCAACTTGAACACCCTCAACGTCAACTTCCGACTCAGTACGGCGCTGCTCATGTTCACTGTCGACTGCGTGTACTACACGCTGCTGGGTCTGTACCTGGAGAAGGTCATCGCGAAGCAGTACGGCACGTCGCTGAAATGGTACTTCCCGCTGTCGCCTTCATACTGGCGAGGTCGCAGGAAAGCCGCTCTCCCGACGACGACGGAGACTCCGACCGACGCACTACTGGACAACGTTGTGGTTGACCTGAACCCGAACATCGAGCGCGTCGGTGCTGAGCTGAGGGAGCAGGAGCAACGCGGTGAAGCGTTGTCGGTCCAGCGGCTGAGGAAAGTATTCGATGTCCCTGGCGGCACGAAGGTGGCCGTTCAAGGGCTCAACCTCACCATGTACAAGGATCAGATCACTTGTTTGCTTGGACACAACGGTGCCGGCAAGACCACGTTGATCTCGATGCTCATAGGCATGGCCGCACCCACGAGTGGCGATGCCACGTACCAAGGGCTCTCGTTGAACCAAGACATGGACGAGATCCGCGAGTCCCTGGGCATCTGCTTCCAGCATGACGTTCTTTTCGAGGACTTGACGGTCGAGGAGCACTTGCTGCTCTTTGGGCGGGTCAAAGGGTATCGGGAGGACGAGCTGAAAGCTGTAGTCGAGAAACAGATCCGCGAGGTTGGATTGACCGAGAAACGCCACGCCTTGGCCAAGGAATTGTCGGGTGGGATGAAGCGTAAGCTGTCCGTGGCCGTGTCGCTGCTTGGTGACAGCTCGCTGGTGTTCCTGGATGAACCGACCTCCGGCATGGACCCGTACAGCCGTCGCAGCACGTGGGAGATCCTCCTGAACAACCGCAACGATCGCGTGATGGTGTTGACGACCCATTTCATGGACGAAGCTGACATCCTCGGCGACCGCATTGCTATCATGGCCGAGGGTGAGCTGCGTTGCTGCGGTTCGTCATTGTTCCTGAAGAATCGCTATGGTGCAGGCTACAACTTGACCCTCGTGAAGGACGACGCCAGGTGCGATGACAAGGCCGTCGCCGCTCTGATCCATTCGTACGTGCCGTCAGCGCAGCTTCTGAGCAACGTCGGCAGTGAGATCGCCTTCCAGCTTCCTCAGAAGAGCTCACCGCAATTCGCTGCCATGTTCACCAAGATGGACAACGATCTGGCCAAACTGGGGCTGTTGTCGTACGGCATTTCTGCTACGACGCTGGAGGAAGTGTTCATCAAGGTGGCGGAGGCAGATGATGAGAACCATCAGCACACGCTGGGCCAGCGCACTCGACCGGAACCCGAGGAGTCAGCGGTGGTGCTACAGACGTCCGGTCTGTTTGTCTCGCATCTGCGGGCTCTGCTCCTCAAACGCTTCCACCATGCCAAGCGGGAGCGGAAGATGATCATCTACACGACCTTCTACCCGATTATTCTCTTGCTGGCTGGGCTGTTGATCCTGAAGAACAGCAGCGTCACTTCAGACGACCCAAACTTGGTGCTGAACACGGACGCGTACAGCTCTGACAACTCGAATCCAGCTCCATTCTCCTGTCAAGCCGGGGATACGTGGTGCAGCGATGTCATGGGGTCGTACTTCGCCGGTGCCGACGCTCAGCAACTCTCGATTGCGTCGCCTGCTTACGACTCGAGCTCGCCGACGGTCTTCAACGTGCCTTACACCGACCCAGAGATCAACACGACCGATGCTACAGGCTTTGGGCTGCGCATGGGCCAAGAATTGTACAACCGGGGCTACGGAGTCAACGGCACGGCGTCAGTGGATGAGCAGTACGGAGCGTACCTGGTCTACGGGGACAGCAACGAGCAGGTTTTCGGCTACAACTTGTTGGTCAACACGACTGCGACGCACTCGCCTGTCATCTTCAAGGCGCTGATGGATCAGGCGATCTATCGTTTCTTCTCTGCAAACGCCAGCGACTCCAGCGTGGACCTCACGGTGAACAACCACCCTCTGCCTCTCACGGCATCCGCCAAGGCGCTCTTCGGTACCATCCTGGCGTTCAGCGCCTGCATCTTCGTGTGCATCTCCTTCTCCTATTTCCCGCTGCCTGTGGTGGTGTATCTGGTGAGGGAGAAGGAGGCGAACCACAACTCCAAGCACCAGCAGCTCGTGTCCGGCGTCTCGCTGCCGGCCTTTTGGCTCGCCAACTACCTCTGGGACCTCATGATGTACGTAGTACCGTGTGTCGCTGCCATCGTCCTGATCAAGGCTTTCGATATCTCGGCGCTGACGGGAAATGCCGAGTGTACGGGCTGCACCTCCGAGACGTTTCCGGCCGTGATCGTGCTGTTCGTCCTCTTCGGCGTCTGCATTTGTCCGTTCACCTACTGCCTGTCCTTCCTGTTCAAGGAGCACGCGTCGTCGCAGACCTTCACGATGAAGATCAACTTCCTGCTGGGCGTCGTGCTCATGATCGTGTCGTACATCCTGGACGTGATCGACTCGACAAAGTCGGTCAACTCGGTGCTCAAGTTCTTCTGGCGCTTGTCGCCACTCTTCGACTTGGGCAATGGGCTGCTTTCGCTTGTACTCAACGAGATCGACGTGCTGAAGGACAGCACGACGGACAAGAAGAGCCCTTTCGGCTCGGACTTGATGGGCTTCGAGCTCCTGTACCTCGTCGTCATGACGCTCGTCTTCTCCGCGGTGGTGCTGGCGATCGACTACGGCGTTAAACTCCCAGGCCTCCGACGGACAAGCACCAGCGCGGATTTTACGGAAGACGAGAAGTTTGTCGTCGATGAAGATGTCGCCAAGGAAGCTCAGCGAGTTGCCAGCGGGGGTGCAGAAGGTGACGCAGTTAAACTCGCGGGGCTTCGCAAGGTATACCACGGCGGCAAAGTGGCAGTTCGAGACTTGTCGTTCGGCTTGAAACGCGGCGAGTGCTTCGGTTTCCTTGGTATCAACGGCGCTGGCAAGACGACAACCATGAAGATGCTCACTGGCGACATTGCTCCAACCAACGGTACTGCCACGCTCGGCGGCTTCGACATCCTGACGCAGCAGATCGAGGTGCGCCGTCAGATCGGCTACTGTCCGCAGTTCGACGCACTGTTTGAGCGCATGACTGTGCGCGAGCATCTCGAGCTCTTCGCTGCGATCAAGGGTGTGCCTCAAGCCAACGTCGGCGCTGTGGTGAGCGAGAAGATCCAGCAGCTCAACCTCGCGGACTTCGAGCACAAGCTGGCTGGCAGTCTGAGTGGCGGCAACAAGCGCAAGCTGTCGGTGGCCATCGCCATGATCGGCAGCCCGGCGATCATCTTCCTGGACGAGCCGTCGACGGGCATGGACCCCGTGTCTCGCCGCTTCATGTGGGACGTCATCGCGGACATCTCCACTCGCGGCAAGGAGTCGACGATCGTGCTGACGACGCACAGTATGGAGGAGTGCGAGGCTCTGTGCTCGCGCGTGGGTATCATGGTTGGCGGCCGTCTTCGCTGCTACGGAAGTGTGCAGCACCTCAAGTCTCGGTTCGGCGATGGCCTGGTGTTCGACGCCAAGCTGGAACCTCCGAGTGCTGAGGAGCTCGAGCGCCAACTTCAGCATGCGTTCGGCGATGGCAACACGTACGTGACATCGATGGAGCTGGAAGACAAGTGTCGCGCGCTTGGCAACGTTGAGCTCGCAAAGCGCGTGACGGCTTCGCACCCGACCGGCTACAGTCTCGCGGCCACCATGGAGCGCGACGGCTTCATTCGCGCCGAGGCTTTCTGCTCGTGGTGCGTTGAGGAATCGCGTTTCGACACGTTGAACGAGTATCTCCAGCAAGCGTTTGGCTCGGACGGCGTCGCGGTGCTGGAGCGTCAGAACGACTTCGTTCGCTTCAAGGTGCGTGGGGACGTCAAGTTGTCCAAGATGTTCGCGCTGGTCGAAGACGTCAAGACCTCCATGCACATTCGCGAGTACAGCGTCTCGCAGACGACGCTGGAGCAGATCTTCAACTCGTTCGCGAGTCAACAGGAGGAGGAGCAGGGCGTCGCTCGTGGCGTCTTCCAGGGAAACCAGTAAAGCAAGTTCCTTACATAATATCAGCATGACCAGTTTATTGTCCTTAGCGACGCGTCCTGCAAACTTCGTCCACCAAGAAGCTCTCGACTCGGCTGTAGATTCTCGATAGTGTTTCGTCCCACACAGCAGTCCCCACTTCCAGGCTGGAGGGCGAGCGGAAGCTTTGACCCGTTGGCAAGCCTTCGTCGTGCCTCACCACGCAGAAGTGGCTTTGAACTAGCGTCATATCATCGCCCGAGGGTGTTTTTCCTGCTTGGCGAAGCTCGACAACTAGTGTTGGTACTGCGTGGACGCCAACGACGCTATCGCCATCGGAAAGCTTCGGCTCCATGACAGCTTGGCTGATGAATATCGTCCGTTGGTCTTCATCAAACTTACGTACAACTTTCTGCACTTGAACACCGGACAAGAACCTGCCGCCAGGGTGTGCCGCGAAAAAGCTGATCATTGACGTCGTTCTGCCATCGTCTGAGAATTCAGAGTTGGACTGAACCACCGCCTTAAATCCCTCCACGCAGTGAAGATCTTGTAGCTCCGGCTGGTTCAGAGCATTCCACATGGCTTTCTCAGCCATCTTGCTGTTGAATGGCAACCTGCAGCGCTCGGTGAGCTCGAACATAACGCCATTGACTGCGTCATTCTTCACCTCGCGCTTGCGTCCAGGGCATGGGAGATACTGCATGCCCTTCTCGTTGAATACCCCATCCACTCTTGAGTACTGCAGCTCAATGTCTGCCACTATTTGGTCGAAAGTTCGCGCTGGCCCTGCCGAGAACCGCTTCTGGTGTTCCTTGTCTACCTCTTTCTTCAGCACCTGCAATCGTGGCTTAGTACTTACTATTTCCACGAGAACTGCCACTCAGAAGCTTACCTCAAGCTTGGCACGCCGCTTCAAGAGTCTTCTGAGGCTCCTGGCTTCTTGTACTTGCATCTCCACCATCCTGCGAAGCTTCGTATTGTTCTGTTCGGCCCTCACACGTTGCTCCAGCTGTCTAGCTGCGATGCTCTGCCAGAGCTGAGACCGCAGTGGTGACATTAGATTTCTCTGCGGGGCGACTGCAGTGGAGGATTCATCGGGTGTTTGGCCCTGAAGAGCTTGCAGCTGTCCAGTCAACTCTTGTATCTCTTCCCGAAGAGTGCCTATCTTCTGCTTCGTCGAAATCCTCTTTGCTCGTTTCGGTTTACCAGGTTCGAGTGCAGCGAGCGTTCTACTAGCAGCAGGGGCAATGGGGACAAGCCCAGTCGAGTTGGAGTCGACAAAATCGATACTTTGCTCAGGTTCTTGAGGTGCCATGGGAGTGATCAGATCATCCTGGATAGTCGACTCGGACATACCGAGCCAAAACTCGTCGGAGGTACAGAGGTCCAGGAAGTTGGGCTGGTCTTGCGAGTCGACTTGTATATCGTCCATCAGAGTGTCTCCGTCAGCATCGAGGTCGGGGATTTCAAGCGAGTGAGCACGAGTGAAGGTACTCAACTGTTTGCGGGGATTTTGCTCCGACCGGTTGGCAACGGAGGCAGCTGCCTCGCTAGCCGATGCAGGCGAGCAACATGGTGCTTGGTCTTGCGATGAGAAAGCGAACTCCTCCATCGAGCTCATACGTTGAGTCGGTACTATACGAGGTAGAAGTTATTGTGGTGCTGACGGAGCGTCTAGTGTCTCATCAACGCTGCGCACTGCTGAAATGGGCACCGCAGCGGTATGCGCTCCGAGTGCGGTGGATTTTCGTACAGTACTGCCTCACGCACTTGCAAATCTTTGCTGCTGCTGAATCCGGTGAGTTCAAAATCAAATGGTCAAGACTTTGGTGGCACAAATGAACTGCCGTTGAAGTTGTCACCACAAAGCAATCGCGGTTCCCTCGCCACCTCCTTCACGGCTTAGCCCTTGAATTGACCTGCGAGCCTTAGCTTGGACCGCTTCCGGATTGCATGTTGCGGTTGAGAGGTGCTGATCATGAGCTCAGGTATATATGTACAGTACAGTACTCGCGTTTGACATCAAGGATGACCGAGCGTTCCTGAGCGTAATCTGGGGATCCAGCTAAGTGAAAGTGCGACAGGCACAGCGGGTTTTCATCACCACAGGCGGTCGATCCAAGTGTGTCCAATCCTCGGAGCTCAGACACCACAGTGATAGCGACGTGATCCTCACGGTGAACTGACAAAATCCAGCGAGCCATTGCTTTCATAGCGTCGTCGTCGCGCCAGCTGATCGACTCTACCAGTCTTGATAACACACCACATGTACTACATGCAGATCCAAAGTACAACACTTGTCCGATACCTACGCGCTCCCAACGAAATCGCCACTCCGTGCAATTCCAGCCTCGAAAATAATACGAAGTAAGCTTGCTATGGATAGGCTGTGCCGCTCAAGAGGAAAGCAGGTGGTATGCCAAAGCTACAGTTAATCGCCGAGACATTTGCTGAGCATCACTTTGCAAGCGACAGCCGGAAAGTGACGTAGTAAACCGGTCGACCAACTTGCTTACTGCCACGCAACCGCAGGCTTCCAAAGTATTGTTTACAACACGGGATCAACCAAACGTTTATGCCATTTGTACCACATCCGGATGGTCAGCCGTGAAGAGAGACCAAGTTCGGACTCTCTCGAATGAAGCTGAAGGTCTGCTTCCCTTGAAGAGTTATGCCGCGGCATTGCTCTGTTCATTCCTCAACGCGACACCAAGTGCACACTCCAACCACAGCAACATCCAACCCGCACCAAACTACACATAAAAAACAAAATCACCAACACCATCGAGATCATCCCGATGACTCTCCAGGAGAAGCTCATGAAGACTTCGAACGAGAACTTGGCGCAGCGACGCACGTCGTGGGCGTTCATGCGAGCGCTGCTGTGGAAGAACTGGCTCACCAAGAACCGCCAGCCCGTCGCCACCGCCTGCGAGGTCCTCGTGCCCACCTTCTTCATCCTGCTGCTCGGACTGCTCAAGTTGATCACAAAGACGGTTGACGTCCCGTCTGGGTGGAGCGACGACGCCGACAACACCGCCGGCACCAGCTACAACCTGTTCCAGCCGACGGGGCAGTCCATCGAGTGGGTGGACGCTGAGCTGCCCAAGTTCGCGCTGCACGAGTCCACCATGACGGGGCTCATGCTGAAGCTTGGACGGCAGTCTATCAACGATGGCCTGCGACTGGAAGAGCTGTCGGCCTCCGACCTGGCCGCCTGTCAGACGGGAGTGATGGCTGGGGGACTGGTTGACACGAACACGTCGTCTCCGTACAGCGTGCCGACGGAGTGCGCTGACAAGGTGGTGCCGTACAAGATAGGCATCGCGCCGGACACCGCCTTCACGCGCAGCTACTTCGCCGAGACGATGGACTTGTGGTACCCACGCATGGAGCTGCTGAACTCGTCGAGTGAGTCGCTGACGATCCCGTCGTTCAAGGAGAGCATCCAGTTCTTCGACTCGAACGACGCACTGACGGAGTACGTCAAGAGCGACAGCTACGGCGACAGCCTAGACAACCCCAAGATCTACGCCGCCATCGTGTTCGACTCGGCTCCTTCTGGAGAAGAGATCGGCACGTTTGGATCTATTGAGTACTCGCTGCGTCTGAATTCGACGGCAGGTGATGATGGTGTTGGCCGTGTGCCGACCACGGATGGATCTCTTGTCAACATTGAGTCGTTCCAGAAAGAAATCGTGACGGACTACTACTCGGTCTACACTGTGACCGGCTTCATGACACTGCAGACCCTCGTCACTCGCTTCGTGACGTGCATGCCCGAATGGATCGCTGCCAACCAGTCCACCACGGGGATCTGCCAACGCCTGCAGAGTACCGCCGCCGCGTCGTCCGATCTTGACAACACTCTCCTCAGCGTTTTGACGAAGGATGGGTTGATCCAGGAAGCGCTCAGCAGTCTTGGAGCAAGCAGCATCAACGTTTCAGCCGTGCTGGCCGGGTTGTCGAACAGTACGAAGGAAGCTTTGTTGACACCTCTGCGTCAAGCTCCACAGTCGGTGCTGGACGCTACCGTCGCCCCGTTCCCCGTCGACACCTACACGAGCTCGCCGTTCTACAAGAATGTCGCGAGCGTCTTCTCGATCGTCTTCATCATGGCCTACTTGTTCACGATTTCGCGCATCTTGGTCGTCTTCATCCAAGAGAAGGAGCTCCGTCTGCGCGAGTTCATGAAGATCCTGGGTGTTACTGAGAAGACCATTATCGTGACGTGGTACATGACGTACGCCGCTATCATGTTCGTCGGCGCCGTCGCTCAATCAATCGCCGGTCTGGCGGGTCTGTTCCCCAACAGCTCTCTGATTGTCACTTTCCTCTTCTTCTTCCTGTTTGGAATGAGCGTCTTGGCGCTGGCGTTCCTCATCAGCACACTATTCAGCAAGGCTCGAGTCGGCGCATTCGTCGGCATGGTGGCGTTCTTCGCCATGTACGCGATTTCCCAGGGGTTCTCGACTGGCACCGCTGAAAACATCAAGCGGATCGGGTCGGTGCTATCTCCGGTAGCGCTCTCGCTCGGTGTGAACGTGCTGGCGAATGCTGAAGAAACGGGGGAAGGCGTGCAGTTCTCGACCATGGACACTCTGAGCGACAACTTCCGACTCAGTACTGCGCTGTGGATGTTTGCCTTCGACACGGTGCTCTACACGGTTCTCGGTCTTTACTTTGAGAAGGTCATGCCCAAGGAGTACGGCACGACGCTCAAATGGTACTTCCCGGTGTCGCCTTCGTACTGGCGTAGCCGCAAGCAGCGCTCGGTGGCCTCCGAGACGCCAACGCCGACTGAAACCCTCCTGGACAACGTCACTCTGGACTTGAACCCGTCCTTTGAGCCGGTGAGCGCCGACCTCCGCGAGCAGGAAGGTCGTGGTGAAGCGCTGACAGTCCAGCGACTACGCAAGGTTTTCCAGGTTCCGGGCGGAGAGAAGGTGGCGGTCAAGGGGCTTGACATCACCATGTACAAGGACCAGATCACGTGCCTGCTCGGTCACAACGGTGCCGGCAAGACCACGCTGATCTCCATGCTCACGGGTATGACGGCGCCTTCCGGCGGCAACGCCACCTACCGCGGCCTGACACTGACTGAGGACATGGATGAGATTCGTCAATCGCTCGGCATTTGCTTCCAGCATGACGTCCTATTCCCCGAGCTCTCGGTTCAGGAACACCTGCAGTTCTTTGGGCAAATCAAGGGCTACGCGAATGAGGAGCTGCAGGCTGTGGTCGACAGGCAGATCCGTGAGGTTGGACTGACTGAGAAACGCCACTCGAGACCGAATGACCTGTCTGGAGGCATGAAGCGCAAGCTGTCCGTGGCCGTGTCGCTGCTGGGTGACAGCTCGCTGGTGTTCCTGGATGAACCGACCTCCGGCATGGACCCGTACAGCCGTCGCAGCACGTGGGAGATCCTCCTGAACAACCGCAACGATCGCGTGATGGTGTTGACGACCCATTTCATGGACGAAGCTGACATCCTAGGCGACCGCATTGCTATCATGGCCGAGGGCGAGATGCGTTGCTGCGGTTCGTCATTGTTCCTGAAGAACCGCTTCGGTGCAGGCTACAACTTGACCCTAGTGAAGGACGACGCCAGGTGCGATGACAAGGCTGTGACCGCCTTCCTCCAGTCCTTCGTGCCGTCAGCGCACATGCTAAGTAGCGTCGGCAGTGAGATCGCGTTTCAGCTTCCTCTCCACAGCTCGTCCCAGTTCGCGACCATGTTTGCGGAAATGGACCGTCAGTTAAAGAAGCTGGGCCTGTTGTCGTACGGTGTGTCGGTGACGACGCTGGAGGAGGTGTTCATCAAGGTGGCGGAACTGGCCGATGAGAATAACCAGCACACGCTCGGCAACAACCCTCGAGCTATGCGCTCGCCTGAATCCGAGTCTGGTGACAACTACCAACCGTGTGATGAGATCATCACGACCGAGTCCATTTTCCAGAGGCACTTGCGTGCCTTGCTGCTCAAGCGCTTCCGGTACGCCAAGCGCGACAAGAAAGCCATCATCTACGTTGCTGCGCTGCCAGTTCTGCTTATCGCCGCCGGCTTGGGAATTCTCAAGGCGAGCTCGTCCATTACGGACGACCCGCTAAAGGCTCTAACAACCGAGGCATTCTCGGGTGGCGCAACCCCGACGCCGTACGTCTGTCAGGCTGGAGAAGATGTCGGAGAATGGTGCAGCGAGGTGATGGCGTCGTCGTTTTACTCTGGCGCTGACGCACAGCTGCTCTCGATCTCGGAACCACCATTTGACTCCAGCTCGCCTACCGTGTTCAACGTGACGTACACGGATCCGAGTATCAACGCAAGCGGAGCTACAGGCTTCAGCCTAGCAATGGGCCAGCAGCTTTACAATCGTGGATACGGCAAGGGCTCTGATCTCGTGGAGGGCCAGTACGGCGGATACTTGGTGTCCGGTGACGGCGGCCAGAACTTGCTGGGCTACAACGTGTTTACGAACACGTCAGCTCCTCACTCGTCGGCGATTTTCAAGGCGCTGATGGACCAGGCTGTCTACCGCTTCTTCGCGTCCAACTCGAGTGATTCAGCGACTTCGAGTGTCAACCTGAAGGTGAACAACTACCCGCTGCCGTACACGGCGTCCGCCAAGGCTGTGCTGAACTCGAACTCGTCGTTCACGGCGGCGCTCTTCATCTGTATCGCGTTCACGTTCCTGCCTGCTTCCATCGTGGTGTTCCTGGTCAAGGAGAAGCAAGCGGAGCACAACTCCAAGCACCAGCAGCTCGTGTCGGGCGTGTCGCTACCTGCCTTCTGGTTGTCCAACTACATTTGGGACTTCATCATGTATGCTGTGCCGGCCGTGTGTGCGCTCGTCCTGATCAACGTCTTCAAGATTTCGGCGCTGACGGGCCAGGACTGCGATAGCTGCTCGTCCGCTACGTTCCCTTCGGTAATCCTGCTATTCATCCTCTTCGGCCTGGCCATCTGCCCATTCACGTACTGCCTGTCGTTCCTGTTCAAGGAGCATGCGTCTGCGCAGACGTACACGATCGTGCTCAACTTCATGATCGGCACGGTGCTGATGATCACATCCTTCATCCTGGACATGTTTGGCTCGACGTCCGACGTCAATTCGGTGCTCAAGTTCCTTTGGCGCTTCTCGCCACTCTTCAACCTCGGCAGTGCGCTTCTCAGCATGGTCACCAACGATGTCGATAGTATCCAGTACAGCGAAGAAGGCACCACAAGTCCGTTCAGCGGGGACATCATGGGCTACGAACTGCTCTACCTCGCGCTCACGGCTGTCGGGTACATGGCTCTCGCGGTGTACATCGACTACTCCAAGACGTTCGCGAAGGCTAAGGGCGATCTTAGCGACCACGAGAACTGCGACGAACACTGTGAGATCGACGAAGATGTTGAACGGGAGGCGCAGCGTGTTGCATGCGGAGATGCAGACGGTGAGGCGGTGAAGCTGGTGGGACTTCGCAAGGTCTACCCTGGTGGCAAGGTCGCTGTTCGTGATCTCTCCTTCGGTTTAAAGCGCGGCGAGTGCTTCGGTTTCCTCGGAATCAACGGCGCCGGCAAGACCACGACCATGAAGATGTTGACGGGCGACGTCCCACCAAGCCGCGGTACTGCCACCCTTGGCGGCTTCGACATCCTGTCGCAGCAGATCGAGGTTCGCCGTCAGATCGGATACTGTCCGCAGTTCGACGCCCTCTTCGACTTGCTCACGGTTCGCGAGCATCTCGAGCTGTTCGGTGCCATCAAGGGTATCCCGCAGTCCTCGCTCGACCGCGTCGTCATGGAGAAGATCCAACAACTCAACCTCGCGGACTTCGAACACAAGTTGGCTGGCAGTCTGAGTGGCGGCAACAAGCGCAAGCTGTCGGTGGCCATCGCCATGATCGGCAGCCCGGCGATCATC
>JAABLK010000417.1:0-28849 GCA_012295415.1 Phytophthora chlamydospora
CCTCTCAAGTTGGTGGCTTCATGTGTACTGCAAATGGCAGCCACTTCGAAGGATAGTCAAATAGGCGCTCGCCCAAGTCAAAGGGCCGACGAAGGGCTCGCCACAGCAGCGCTCCACCGTGTATGTCTACCAGCAGCGTCTTCACTTTGCCAATGCGACGTCTGCTTTCTGCATCTGAAGCTGCAGGCGCAACATTCTCTGGCTGGACACAGCACGAAGGTTCTTGTGGTTGCAAGTCACGCGTTACGCAGTCAAGATCACGGGCTGTCCGTCCCCCATTCTTCGGTATTCTATAACTTTAATTCTTTACCAGTCCTCATCCTCGTCGTCGCCCAGATCAATGATCTCAGGGCGAGACCGCCGAAAGCGAAGTCCGCAGCCTGAACAGGTTGGGCTCGTTCCTGGATTGATCAACGTGCACCGAGAACAACTCCACACGTTTGGCGGCGCCACGTTGTCTGCATCCGCGTTTCCGCCTTCGTTTGCGTGTCGATCACGAGCTGAGCGCGGGTGACTGAGGACATTATCCACGAAAGCGTCCTCGTCTTCGGAGTCGGTGAAGTCGCTCGATCTCTGCTTCTTGGACGGCGACCACTCGTTCTCCAATACAAAGGTCACCTTTCTTTTCGGCTTGGGCGAAGCATCAACTGCTTGCTCAATACGAACTGGAACGGGGTGCGATGAAACCTCAAGCGAAGAAATTGCCGGTGAAAGACGCCGGAGAGGAGGCTTGGGGGTACACGAAATATCGACTTCCGAGGCTGATGAACTGGGTTGAGCGACAGAATGGTGCACGCCTTCGCCCTCGCTCTCCGATTCGCCCAGGACGTCGTCGAGTTCGGCTTCATCGCTGCTGTCGGAGTATTCCGCTTCGGATTCATCGGATTCATCAATACTTTTGGACTTTTTCGCCTTCGCCGGTTTGGCTTTGGACTTGCTTTCTTCCTCGATACGGCGCTTGTTTGCGGCTTGAATGATTTCCTGGCGCTTACGCTTTCGTTCTTCGTCTCGCTGATTGTCCTTCTCTTCGTTTTCAGCTTGGTGTTCCTGAAGCAGCTGCCAGTCAATCCGGCAGCTGAACGCGAAGCTCACGAGGTCGTTCTGAACTTGCTGCAGCGCAGCTTGCATCACCTCGTCGTCAACTGAAGCGTAGGAGCGGTGGTGGCCCCAACTATTCAAGTCTTCTTCTGGGGGCATCCCGAGCTGTGGGTGGTACGCTTTGTGCGTATCATTCTCTCCGTCTTCATCACTGGTAGTGTCCTTTTCAGGTGACGTTCCATCCCCAGCCTCCTTTCCGTTTTCGCCGTCGTCATCAATTGCAACCACTGACGTTGAATGGTCAGCGCTATCCGTATCTCCCGCATTTCTCCACTGACAGCGTTCACACTTCAGCTGATCGTGCGTGTCAGACATGGTGTCTTTCCGGAACACAAAAAGCCGCTTCAAGTTCTTCGAGGAGAGCGAGTTGACCTCCTCCTTATCATCAACAATGTTCTGAAGGCCCTCCTTCGAGAGCTGTCGTTGGAAGATTTTCTCTTCAAGAGTCCCTGTCGCCAGGAAGCGGTACACGTAGCACATTTTCTTTTGCCCTTCACGCCACACACGGGCGGCAGCCTGCTTGTCTGTAGCGGGATTCCAGTCCGGATCAAACAGAACCAATCGGTTTGCGCCAATCAAGTTCAAACCACACCCACCAGCTTTACTCGAAAGCAGGAATGCAAACGAATTGGTTGTCGGATCGTTGAAGGTGTCGACAAGGTTCTTCCGCTTCTTGGACGACGTAGTTCCATCCAGTCGGACGAACGGCAAGTGGCGCTCCTGGCAAAGGCTCGAGACGACATCCAGTGTTTGCGTGTAGTTGGAAACAATTACAATCCGGTCTGTCGTCGTCTTTCTCATCGAAATCATCAACCGGTCAAGCAGTAGCATCTTACCCGACCACTCCGGATAGCATGTTCGTGCACCAAACCCTCCTCGTCGATGTTCGCCGCCCCCACCTTCTCTCGATCCCTTCGCCGCTGCGAAATACTGCTCACAGTTGCCAAATCCGGGAAGTTTGGTGTTGGTTTTCCCCATTTCATCGAAAATCAACAGCGGGTGGTTGCACAACTTCTTCAGTGCCGTGATGGCCGACAGCACATTCGCGCTCGAGCGTTTCATCATGTCCCGGCAAGCGCTGGACGACAGGAAATGCAAGTACAGCTGCTCCTGTAGTGGGGACAGTGGGCAGCAAATGACTTGCATCAGCTTCGGCGGCAAGTGCTTGGCGTTCAGGATGTTGCCTCGTCGCAGGATAAACTGATTCACGATCTCACACAGCATCGCTGAACAGGATTGCGCCACTCCACGCTCCCGATCTGTCGAGTCTGGCTCGCGGCCCACCAAGATCGGGCCCAGGTAATGTTTGCGGAACTCGCTTGGCGTGCCCAGAATGTTGGGGTTGGTGAAGTCCACCATCGCAAAGAACTCCTCGAGATCATTCTGCATCGGTGTACCGGACAACAGCACACGTTTCCGACATGCCAAGGACGACAGAGCCTTGTTGATCTGCGAATTTGCATTCTTGAGGCGATGCGCTTCGTCACAGATCAGCAGCTCGCAGCACTCGGGCGTGTCTGCGAATTTCTGCACGTGCATGCGGAACGTCTCGTAAGAAATGATGAGCACCTGCGCCGAGAAGCCTGGTCTGGGTCGCTTGCTGCCCTCGATGAACTGCTTGATGCCTTTTATCACCGTCTCGCGCTTGGCTTCGAACAGCGCGACCGTCTTGACGCGGCCGTGCAGCCACTTGATGATCTCATCGTCCCAGTTCTTGACCAGCGACGTGGGACACACGACGATCGCGCGCTTCACTGTGGGCTGCAAGTCCATGCCCGTCATCAGCAGCGTGTACATGAGCGCGATACTCTGCAGAGTCTTGCCGAGCCCCATATCATCTGCCAGGATGCAGCCTTGGCCGTCAAAGCCGCGCACTTGACTCACACAGTCGAACATGAACTGTACGCCTTCCCGCTGATGCGGACGCAGGAACTTGCCAACGATCTCAGGCACCACCACCTTCTTCTCTGGCTCCGTCTCGCTCTGCCACAGTACGAGCGGCGGTGGTGCGTCTGGCGCTGGCGCTGCCACCACCTCTGGCTCCTCTGGAGGTGCAACTTCTGCTTCCACGAGCGTCTCGATCTCCTCCACGTCCACTTCAAGCGGCGGCAGGTCGTGAGGCACCATGGGCTTGAGAGCGGAACCCCAGCGACGCCTCATTCCAAGCGTCTTGACGTGCAGCAAGCGGTTGCTCTCTTGTGTGCGGCCGCCCTCGCCACACGGAGACTTGAAAGGCTTCCGTACGTGCTGCGCTCGTCGCTCGGGCTCCATGACCAGGAAGGACAGGAAGGGCAGCCGCTTGACGCTCAAAGACGCGCCGGAACGCAGCGCCTGGCGGTTGTTGGCTGCATCTTCGTCTTCGTACGCGTCTTCGTCGTCGTCTGGAGACTGCGCGCGGCCAGGCTTGGTCTTCACGGGCAGCACGAAGGGCTTGAACTGCGCACATCCACCTCCAGCATTTCGACGGCGAAGCATGACGGTTGACTTGAAAGTTGTATGACTCGGAGTTTGAGTTGTGGGAAAGGCGGTGCCGCACTGCGATTGGATGAAATTGAAGTGACCATCACTCAGAGGCACAAGTGCGCCTTCGTGTGTGATTGAATGAAAAGTGCACGGGTTTCAGCCTATGAGAGGCTAGACAATTCCGCCCGCACACTTTACGGGTTGCGATGGTCGCTGGCGCGCCGGTGATGGTCTTCCGTCGTGCGCTGCTGCGTCGGATCATCAGCACGCCGCTAACCCGCGCTCTTGCTGCTACAACCAGAGACGCAAAGCTACCTGATGCCGTTCTCTGTGCTCGCTCGTTCGCTGCATTGACAGAGAAAGATGGCCGTGTATCTCGCGAGGCGGCGCTCCAGCGACTCAATGAGGCTTCCCAGCGTCCCTGGAGACTACGTGCCGCTGTGGAGAGAGCGGAGCAGTCGCTACCCTTAGATAAGGGTATGAGGTTCTACAACCGCCGCGTGGTAGAGGCCCTGGAGCAGAGCGACTACAATCGCGCGTGGGGAGTTGTGCAGACGCTGCACCAGCGGCATCCGGACAAGGTCATGCTCTATCCGTACACGTACAACATGTTGCTACGCCACTTGTGCAAGCTACAAAAGACGCTGAGTAATGCCAACTTGACACGCATCTTGGCGTTACTGGACGTGATGGCGGCGCACGGCAGCGCGGACCAGACGAGCTTTCAAGTGGTCATGGCGGCCTGCAGTCGAGCACGAGACCTTAGTAGCGCGAAGCACGTACTGGAGAAGATGAAGGAGTACGGAAAAGCACCGGATGCGAAGATCTACGGGTTTTTGATCAATTGTTGCGCGAGAAAGCAGGGGCTGGTGAAGGCGGCGGAGCGGTACTTTGCCGAGATGCTGAGTGCGGGAGTGAAGCCCACGGTTATTGCGGTTAATGCTATGCTGCGAGTGTTTTCGCGAGACACTGGGCGGTCGAAGGAGATGATGGAGATCGTTCAACGTGCACGCGAAGAGTTTTATGTGAGGCCGAATACGGTGACATCGCGTAATGTGGTGTATTACCTACTGTGTGAGGGTGACGTTAGTGGAGCTGTGGAGTTTTTGCGGAGTGTGGAGAATGAATTCTCAAATGAAGAGGCAGTAAAGCTGCCTTTCAGACGCCAAGCGGTGAATGCGCTGGTCGATGCTTGTCGCCAGCGTGGCGAATGGAGTTCGGCAGAGTATGCGCTCACGCTTTTGGCGAGAACGGGCGAAGATGAACATGCTACAGACATCGCAAAAGATCGACGAGACTCCAATGTGCTGGAACAGTTAATAGGAAAGCGTGATGCTTTTTCTGCGCCAGTAGCTTGGGCGCTGGATGATCTCGACTGGTCTCGCATGACACGACCCCAACAGGAGGCATTCCTCCTGAATCACAGCCGCAAGCAGAGCCTTGAGCGCGCTCTAGAGCGAATGCCGGTGAGCAGGGCTCGATCGAAGACGGATCAATTCATGACAAGGATGTCCCTCAAACTAGAGGGAAAGCTTCGTGTCTTGGACGAGATGATCGAAGCTGAAAGGGCCGATGTGTCAGACTTTAACGCCGTTTTAGGCCTTTGTGGGAGACAAGGCGAACTTGCGGATGCGATGCGTGTGCTTTCGACGATGAAGTTATACGCGAAAACTTCTCCGGAGTGTGAGCCGACGACGTGGAGCTATAATGCCTTGCTCAATGCCTGTGCGGTCCGCGGCGATGTTCGCCAAATCGAGTCAATTCTGAACGAGATGATGGAAAAAGATCTTCAGCCTGACCAAGTGACCATGAATACAGTGATTAAGGCACACGATGTAAACTTGAAGCTTACGGCTGGTGGTAGCGCGCAGATTCGTCTCAACACCGTCATGCAAGCGCTTTCGTTCTTCGAGTGGTGCATTGAGGATTTCAAGCTTGACCCAGGGGCAGCGACATATTTCATGCTCTTCCATCTGTTCGCTACGTACTTGGAACGACCCGATGAAAGCGTGTATACCGTCAACAACGGGCTCCAGAACGGCGTTGGCGGTGACGCAGAGCTTAACGAAGGCCAAGGAGAAGAGCTGATGGCGTGGATGACTGAATTCATCACCACTACCTGTCGCGATGCACCGCTTGCATCCTTGGACGTTCGAGTGTTCAACAACGCGTTTGACTACTACCAGAGACTCGGTGCTGTGGATGAATCATTTGCACTATTTAATCTGATGAAGAAGCGCGGGATTAAGCCGGACGATGCGACTTTAGGGCTGATGTTCGCGACCTGTGCGAGTCAGCAGGAGTTCGACGTAGGGCTAAATTTCTTGGATCATCTCATGGCCGTGGACGGCTACAAGCCGTCTCTAAAAATTCTTAATGGGGCCATGCAGTTGTGTGCCAATGCAAAGAACCCCGATGGCGCGTTGGATCTCTTCCGAGCTATTGAAACGTCAGGTGTGTTTAAGCCCACGATAGAAACTTATGAGCCGGTGGTCTACGCATATGCACGGGTCGGGAACGTATCCAGAGCTTGGGACATCGCGAACGAGATGAAAGAGAAGCTAGGGAGAGCGACGGTTGGAATCTATGACCGCGTTCTGCTGGCATGTGTAGAGGCTTCACTTCCCGGTCGGGCCCTGGAAGTGCTGAGTGTGATGCAGCATACACGCGGACTGAATCCCACCGTTATCTCCTATAACACAGCGCTTGAAGCTTTCGTTCGAGCTGGGGAACGCGCTGCATGGTGGAGAAAGAACAGAATGAGCTGGGAGGGGGAGGACGAAGATACCGAGTACGATGACGAAGCTAATGACGAGGATTTCAATGGTGATCCTGACGATCTTGAAGAGCGCGTGCCGGACGGTAATGGTTCAAAGGAGGGACATACAGCCGAACCCACAGAAGCGCCGACTCAAGACTTCGAGCGTGAACAGCGTGAAAAGGCAGCTTGGGCTCGGGCTAGCATCATGGACCTTCTCGAGGAAATGCAGCGAAGCGGGGTGAAGCCCGACATGACCACATACGAGCGTGCTATTGCTGCATGCAGCGTGAACGAGGACTACGAAGGCGTCCTTGCCATCTTTGACCGACTCGTGCATCGCAAACGAGGCAAGGAAGGTGTTGTGCTGAAAAGTGATGGTGTGAGTGCATCCAGCTTTTCAGCCTATCTCGCGGCGTGCAGGTGTCTGAAGCACAGCGACCGAGTGGTTCAAGTCCCGGCACTTCTTCACGATTGGCATAAAGCAACAGGTTCAGTGCCGCCAGTCTTCGTCGTGACTCAATTGCTGGATGCGCTGGAAGGTGTAGGCGAATGGCGTCGAGCAGTCCGGATCCTTCCCGAGATGAAGACGTTGTTTGGTGCTCCGCCTAGTGTTGAAGTGTTCAATCGCGTCATGCACATGTGCAACCGAGAAGGGGAACACCATCTCGTGGCTCAAATATTTGCAACGATGCAGGATGCCGCGGCCTACCGAGTTTATCCCGACGCAGAAAG
This sequence comes from Phytophthora chlamydospora, assembly GCA_012295415.1. Lineage (NCBI taxonomy): Eukaryota > Oomycota > Peronosporomycetes > Peronosporales > Peronosporaceae > Phytophthora > Phytophthora chlamydospora. Next base: position 7,055 of record JAABLK010000417.1, read on the forward strand.
CTACATACAACTGATCTACGCGGAGGAGCAACGTGAAAACTGGGTAGCCGCCACCGATCTGTTCGTCGAGATGCAAAAGAAATGCCCCAGCGAAGAAATCTCGCACAGCCAGCTCCAGAAAATTGCGCTTGGCCGCTATCGCTTGCGTCAAAATGCGCAATAAGTAGTGAACATTTGAAGCGCCGTCGTGCACGGACCAGCCTGTATATTCTTCCCTCCATCACTCTCTATGAAGTCACATTGGGTTCTCGAGCAGACTCTCTTCTTCGTCACGAAGCTCGGGGGTCGAAGACAAAAGAGACAAAGTGTAGTTTGGGCTGCCAGATAAGCTGCTTGAGGTCGTGCTGGCGCTGCTGTATCCCTCTCCATTGCTGCTGCTGCTCGGCCGAGCGTAGATGGACTTGTCCGAGGCGTAGCAGTGGAAGAACGCCGCACCAAAGACGAGGACGAGTGCAGCGATCGCGAACACGAGGTCCCAAGAGCCCGTAGCCTGGAGAATGGCGCCCGTGACCACGTTGCCAATGATGCCCGGGATCGTTCCAAAGGTGTTGGAGACTCCCATGACGTGTGCGGCGTGGTTTGGCGCCACATCGATCATGTTGACCCAGTAGCCAGCCATAGCGGCGCGACTGGTGAAGAGCGTCAGGCACAGCAACGCGACTGCCACGGGCGCCGTCTTCGCGAGACGCAGTGAAAAGAGAAAGAAGGCGCATCCGAGGAACGAAAACGCGTTCATGGCCTGACGAACGTGCAGCTCACGGTAACCGCGCGTGACAAGAAGATCGCCGATTCGTCCGAACAGCAGCGTACCGGTGTAGCCGCACATGTAAGGAAGAGCCGCAGCAAAGCCACCTTTCTTGGCCAAGTCTAGGTCTAGCACTTGGTTGAAGTACTGCGGGATCCAGCCCAACAGAATGTACCAACTGTAGTTGTAGCACATGTGCGCCACGTAGATCGCCCATGCAGGCCGCGAGGTCAGCAGCACGCGCCAATTAATGGCATGCGTGTCCATCTCGGCGCGCGAGCTCTGGCGGCGGTGCGTCTCCGGATCAACTGTGCGGTTGCGAATGATGAAGCTTCGTTCCTCCGTGGTGATGTGGGGATCTTCCTCGGGCCGACTCACCCCCATGATCGAGTACGCCACGACCCAAATGAAGCTGAGCACGCCGAACACGATGAAGATTCGCTGCCAACCGCTGACGGCCATGATGGCGGGGGAAATCAGCAGCGCCGAAATGGTGCCCAGATCCGAGCCACTTGCCACCAGCGACACGAGGCGACTGCGCTCCTGCACGGGGTACCACGCGCCAGCAACTTGGTGCATGCATGGGAACAGGATCCCCTCTCCAAGACCCATGCCCGCCCTTGTGAAGAACAGACACGTGAGGCATTTGGCCACGAAAACTGTCGACAGGTCCTGAAGTACGAGGGAATAGTTAGCCAGTATTGTCAACAGGACAGACCACGTCTTGCCTTCACGTACAAATAGCGTCCAGACGATAACACCCGTCAGCAGCACGCCTTTCGCGCCAAACCGGGCAGCGAAATACCCTCCTGGGATCTACAGCAATGCACAAGAACAATTTCAACTTCCATGTGATGCGAGCTGTGGGTGTCTGCTATGAGCTACCTGCGTGCACATGTAGCCGTAGAAGAAGGCAGAGAGCACCTCGCCCTGCTCCTTCTTGTTGGTCACGAAGGCCGGCAGCGCGATGCCCATGTTGGTTCCTGCCGTACGCAACAGAATCAGATCCGGATTTTCCATTGCGCAAAGGGAGCTCTACTCACGGTCGGCGTAGCAGATAGTGGAGACGCAGAGACACAGGAACGCCGTCAGATAACGCCGCCTTCCGTGCGGTAGCTTCACGGCCGCGGGGGTGTCCCCCGCGGCAACGATGTCCGCTTTCTTCCACGCCTCGTTCTTCATGGCACGATGTTAAATGAGCGGTAAAGGATACCGGCGACCGTTACACTCATCAAGGGGTTTCAGCCAATCACCGCGGAGATGACCACTTCAACGTGAGTCAGGACGGCGAGACTTCATTTCGTTCCTGACTTTCATGAATTCGTTCCTGACTTTCATGGACATCGAAGGATAATTAGACAAGCTCACATCGAGCTGATAGGCTTACAGGACTAGCGGAAGTTCGTGGTCTCTCCTAGTGGGGACTTGGCGCGGTACCGCTTCGGGGCGGCCAGAGCGGACGCCTTGGCGGCCTGGCGAGCGCCGGTGCCTGCACTGGGAATCTTCATGCTCCTGTGCGGGTGGGCCACGGGCTTCTTCTTCTTGTGCAGCATAGACGGACCTGCCTTCTTGAGCTTGGACGGAGTGGCCGGCTTGCTCATAGACCGAGGCTCGGGGTCCTTCGCAGTTGCACTCGAATCGGCAGGTGATACTGGGAGAAGATCTGCAGATTCTTGACTGCTCGATGCATTGGTGATAGCGGCGGTCCCGGTGGTCTCTGTGCTGACTGGTGCAACGTTCTCGGGTTTCATTGGGGCGTCTTTCACGGCAGGCGCGACGTCGTCAATGTCACCCGAACTGGCATCGCTCAGCCTCCTCCGTTTGTTCCCTGCAGCGGGTTCACTGCTGGACGTGTTGGCATGGCTAGGTAAATTCTCCCAATGCGAAACCTTTGTGGCCTCGAACGAGGGGAATGGACGGCTATCTTTCTTCATTGGCGTGGCCCCAGTTCGTGTATTGATCTAGACAAGAAAACAGCAAGTGTACCAGTTAGCAGCAGCCACGAAAAATACACGACGAAAGTCTCGCCGTACCTTTCTCTTCTTCATGTACGTCTCCACATTTTGCAAGTGCTGGGTGGACGACTCGGTAGCTTTCTCAACAATCTCCTTTCCAAGCGCGGATGCTGACTCAATCTTGATCTTCGTGTTCGAAAGCTGAGCTTGAAGTCCTTCCTCCAGCGCCTTGCATCCGCTAGATAGAAGTTGTCGGAGCTCCTGGTGGTTACCCAAGAACTGAGTTAGCTGTCCTTGTCTCTTTGTCGATGCGTCCATGTCTTTCTGATTGTGCTTGTCCGTCAACTTGGATATTTCCTCGGCGTGCTTATTGGCAAGCGCAGCAGCGTCACTGCTCCACGTTGCTTGCAACTGTCCGTGCGACTGAACCAGCCCGGACTGACGGACATCGGTCTCACCAAGTTGCTGGCGCATTTCAGACAAGCGCTCACGAAGTCCAGCCGTGTCGCTTTCGTGCTTCGTGTTGTGAGCCCCCATTACCTGAACGAAGCCCTTCACTTCTTGCTCCGTGATCGTCTGCACATACGATAGCTGCTTCTGCTGCTTCTTCGTGTTCTCTTCAACGAGCAGCGTCTGCTCATCAAGCTTTTGCGTTTGGCTCTGGATGCACTTGTCGATGTACTGAGCAAAGTGCGTCTTCATGCCGTTCAGTTCCTCCTGCTGCTGGGCGTTACTGTCCCGTAGTGCAGCCGTAAGGGCCGCCTTGCTTTCTTCGAGTTCCTTGGTTTGCTTCTCGATGGACATGTCGATCGCCACTTGTAGCTCAAGCAACTTGTCGCTTTGCTCGGTCAGAAAGCTGCCAAGCTCTTCGCGTGAGCCCTCGAGTGCAGACTGAATATTCTCCAGAAAGGACATGTTTCGAGACTTGGACGACGTGAAGTCTTCCATCATGGCAGTCGCGTGGCTCTTAGATGTTTCCACGAGCTTCTCGAACTGCTGTTGCATAGCTTCCTGCTGCTGCTTGACTGATGCCACCACTTCTTCACGCTGCCCCCTCCTTTGGGCGTCATCTTCAGCAATAGACTCCGACTCTTGTGCTTTACGGTTTTCCACCAGGCCTTGCAGCGCATTCAGGCTCTTGATCAACCCGTCCAAGTCTGTGGAGTGAACAGTCTGAAGCTCGTTCAGAACGCTCGACACGTCCTGGAACACGCCTTCTTGGTTTTCCTTGTGCTTGGCTAGTCGCGCCAGGAACGCGTTGATCTGAGACTGCGAGTCACTACGGTATGAACTCGCCAGCGCTGTGTTGGCTTCTTCTGCACGCTGCGTATTCTCAATCTTTGCCAAAAGCTGAGAGGCCCGCTTTTCGCTGGAATTGAACAACATGGCAGCAGTAGCTCCGTTCGCAAGAAGAGCCTGCTCGTTATCCTGAAAATCCTTCAGCACGGCCTGCACTCGTTGCAGTTCCTGCCTTGTCTTCTCCAGTGTCTCTTTTGTGGACGTGAGCTCGCCTTCCGTGGCAGCCAATTTGTTGCTCACCTCTTGCTTGGCCACAGTCAGCGCTGCTACCTCGGTCGCGTGCTTTTCGGCAGCTTCCTCAAACTCTTTGCAAGAAGAGTTTCTCGCCTTGAGCATTTCCTCAAGCTCCGTTAGTTGCACAGTCTGTCCAGCCAGTCGCTCTTGCATGTCCGTAAACTGCTCCAGCGGGAGATACACGCCGTCCTTGAGTCTAGCAGCACGCAGGGCAGCACGCAGGTTCTCAATCTCGCTTCCAAAATCGTTCAGCAGGCCTGCCTTGGTCATTTTCTGGTTCAACTCAGGCTTGTTCTTGATGTGCTTGGCGCGGAACGCATACTCTAACGTACTCAGAGTCTCGTCAAGACTATCTGCACATGGAGCCAACGTAGCAATGATCGTAGTCTTCGCGCGCCCCCCAAGTGATTCCTGAAGCAGACGGGTGAGCTTACTGTCACGGTACGGGACGTGCGGGAGGTTGTCCACCAGCGCGGTGATCACGCGGCCCAGCGTGAGCAAGCTCTGGTTGATGGTGCCGGCCTCGCGCGCCCTAGCGTTGCGCGCCCCCGAGCGTCCCACACACTCGGATCCAGCCAGATCCACGAGGTTCAACTGTCCCACGCGCAGCAAGTCCTCCCCAGCGGCATTGTGCTCCTTGCTGTGGATGCGGATGGTGAAGATGCTATGCGAGCGGCTGGAGTTCTCGTTCATGAGCGTCTCGGACGTGACGCGGTTCTTGACGCCCGTATTCACCAGCTCGTAGACGTGCTTGGCTGTGGTAGCCGTGACTTCCAGCAGGTTCATACAGTAGACGCCGCCACGCTTGACGTCCTCCATGAGGCGCAGCTTCTTGTCTGTGTCGGGGTCCAGCAGATCCGACAGTTCTTCATTGTAGAGCTGCAGGAAGGACACACGCACGCTGAACTCCTCTCCGCTGGCCTCCAGCGCGTCGAAGATGCAATGCACACTACGCGGGATGATGCCGGCCGTGTCGCTGCCCGGCGACAAGTCGCCCTGCATGGTGTACGTCTTTCCCGTCCCTGTCTGGCCGTAGGCGAAGACTGTGCAGTTATAGCCCGCGAGCGCCTCGTCCACGGCGGGTCGCACCACGGAAGTGAACACGTCCTTCTGCGTCGAGTACTGACCGAAGACGCGGTCAAACGTGTACGTCTTGCGCTTGAGCACGGCCAACTCGTGCGAGTGCGGCTTGCACTGCACCACGGCGCCGCGGCCCGCCGCCTTCTCGCGCGCGTTCAAAGGGCGGCAACGCACCGCTACCTGAACGTTCGTGGGCGTGGGCGGCGGCGGCTCGGGTAGGCTGGACGAAGACGACGACGACATGCGGCGAAGGTCGTCCGAGTCCTGGGTCATGACGCGCTCGTCTCGTGGATTTATGTTTGAATTTTGAGCGGGAGCGAGGAGTGATGGTCAAGTACCGTAGATAACGTAATGTCGACCATCGTTAGTGTGCAAAAACACAATTTAAGCTGCCGACCAACCAACCTCGTTTGAAGCGCGACGCTACTTGCCACTCCATCAATCGACAGGCTCAAGCTACGACGAGTATGGCGCAGCCCAAGGTGAGCGAGACGCTGCTGGACGGGCAGAAGCCCTTCGCCCAATGCGAGTTCGGGCTGGACCGCCGCCTCACCAAGGCGGTGGCAAAGATGCGCTTCGTGCACGCTACGCTCGTGCAGCTGCACTGCATCCCGCTGGCGCTGCAGGGCAAGGATCTGTTGGTGCGCGCGCGCACGGGCTCGGGCAAGACGGCGGCCTTCGCGCTGCCGCTGCTGCACAAGATCCTGCAGCACAAGCAGGACGCACCCGCCAGTGAGCCCGCCGTGCGCGCGCTGGTGCTGGTGCCCACCAAGGAGCTGGTGGAGCAGACGCGCCGCCACATGACGGAGCTCATGTACTACTGCCAGGACACGGTGACTCTGCTGGCGCTCGGCGGACAGAGCATGAATGCGCAGCAGGCACTGCTGCGTGACGCGCCCGACGTGCTGGTATCCACGCCCGGCCGCCTTGTGGCGCATCTCGAAGCCGGCAATCTCACGCTCAAGGACTCGGTGCAGACGGTGGTCATTGATGAGGCTGACCTGGTCCTGTCTTTCGGCTACGGAGAAGACATCCGCACCATCTTCAACGCGCTTCCTAAGGCCTGTCAGACGTTCTGCATGTCGGCCACGCTCAGCCCCGAGCTGGAGGAGCTCAAGCGCTCGGTGCTGCACAACCCCGCGGTCGTCAAGCTCGAGGAAGGAGCGACGGACGGCAAGCTGCAGCAGTTCTACCTGCCGGTGAACCCAAAGGACAAGGATCTGCTGCTGTACGCGCTGCTGCGACTCGGCGTCGTGAGCGGCAAGGTCATCTTCTTCGTGAACTCGACGGACGCGGCCTACCGCCTCAAGCTGTTCTTTGAGCAGTTTGTGATCAAGAGCGCGGTGCTCAACGCCAAGCTGCCGCACAACTCGCGCCAGCACATCATTGAGGAGTTCAACCGCGGCCTCTTCGACTACCTGATCGCCACGGACGACAGCGTGGATCGCGATGAAGTTGGGGATGAGGATGTGGATGATGAAGAGGATGAGGGAGAAAAGGAGGAAGAAGATGAGGAGAAGTCTGACGCGGAATCTGAGGAAGAGGAGGAGAAGGAAAGCGGCGATGAAAGCGACAAGGAAGAGGACGACGACAGTGAGAAGGAGGAGGACGAGGCCATGGGCAGTGACAAGGAGGACGCATCGGAAAACGAAGATGCTGGCGACGAGGAGCAGCAGGCAAAGAAGGCGACGGGCTCGAAGCGCGGCCGCCCTGACGACGAAAGCTACGGCGTGTCACGTGGTGTCGACTTCCGTGGCGTGCAGTTTGTTATTAACGTGGACTTCCCGAAGAGCGTGCGTGCGTACACGCACCGCATCGGTCGTACTGCGCGTGGTGGCGCCTCTGGTACGGCACTGTCCCTTGTGTCCAAAGACGACCCCAAGGAGGATCGTGCACTGAAGCGCGTGCAGGCGAAGCAGCAGGCCGTCCGCTCCGAGGCGAACGACGTCATTGCGCAGCCCGCTGAGCTTGCGTTCGACCTGAAGGAGATCGACTGCTTCCGCTACCGTGTGGAGGACGTTCGTCGTGCTGTCACGCGTGTGGCGGTGCGCGAGGCCCAACTGGCCGACGTGAAGAAGGAGATGCTCAACTCGGAGCGTCTTGCGGCTCACTTCCAGGCCAACCCGCGTGAGCTGAACGTGCTTGAGCACGACAAGGTTGTGGGCTCTGCCCATGTGCAAGCTCACTTGGCGACGATCCCCGACTACCTCGTGCCTATCGAGCTGCAGCCGCCTGTACCAGCGCGCACCAAGAAGAAACACAACAAGCGACAGCGCCTCGCCGACGGCAAGCGCCGGACGGACAACGACCCGTTGCACACGTTCGTGGCTCCTGACGCCGAGGACGATAAGAAGCAGACCGTGGAGGACCGCATTAGCTATGGTAACTCGGGCGTGGGGAAGAGCACTGCCGGCCGGCAGAAGTGGAAGAAGCAGCATCGCAAGGGCCACTTCAACCCCAAGACGATCGCCAAGAAGAAGTTCAAGATGAGCAAGGGCGCCACCAGTTAAGCAGCTGGAACTTTTCGAGCCCTGTGCTGCTTGTTCAGGTACTACGGCGCTCTGCTCTGCTTGCCAAATAGATACACGTGTTTTGCTTCGCTCATGGTTGTACTTGTGCTGTTCTACTGAAGGTTGCGGTCGACGGTTGAAGCGAAAGCTGGTAACGAGATAGGGCGGCTGGAACCGAAGTAGCGCAGCGCTGCAGGCGGCGAGTTGCAAGGCGGCACGAAGAGCGCAATGCTGTCTGGGTCTCCGTGTTGCTGCTGCTCGACGAGCTGGCGCCAGAGCTCGTCGCCTGCAAGCTGCACCACTCGGTCTGCCGGGAGCTCCTCGTCGCGCACGTCCACTTGTACCAGAGCGGAGTCGGCGCGAGGCTGCAGGGCGTCGGCCAGCATCCGTTTTCGGTCGTACACGTAGTCCAGCAACTGCAGACTGCGCATGTGCTCGGCGTGCTCGCGCTCCACGCGAACGAGGCGTTTGTGGTCGGCCGCGGTGCTGGCTGTGGCGCGCGCTGCGAGGATCTCGGGCGGCGCGGGGAAGATGGTGCTCGTGGAAGACGAGAGCGAGAAGAGAGGCTTGTTGCGACGCACCACCTCCTCTCGGAGCGAGCGGAAGTCGCGCGATAAGAGCAGTTCTTCTTCGGCGAGCGTTTTCATGGCACGCACTTCTCGCTCTCGCTGAGCACGAGCGTCCTGCTCGATCGCTAGGCAGTGCGCTTTGTGCGTCTGCATCCAGTGACGCGTCTGGTCGGTGCGAGCGATCTGCATCTCGAGCTCATTCTCGCGGTGATCGCGCACTTCTTCGTTGTGTACATGGCGAGAAATCATTGCCACACTGGCAGAGAAGGCGCGCTCGATCTCTGCGCCTTGTTGTCGTGCGCGTCGGACCATCGCATCGGCTTCCTTCTTCTTCCGTCGTTGCTGCACCTTGACGTTCTTCAGCTTGGCCACCGCCGCCAGCGTTGCAGGATCGGGTTTGTTGTGCGAACAGAACTTTGCGTGGAGCAGAGCTGGTGCAGACGCGGACGCATTGAGGGACGGTGCACGTGGCGGTGGGTGGCGAGCGTACGTCTCGTACGGAAACGTGTTTGCCGCGTCGCTTTCGTGTGCGAGTTGGTCGAACGGAGGTTGGCTAGCCTGGGCTGGGGACTGCTGATGGTCGTACTGCAGTGGTGCCAGCTTCTTGTGCTTCCCTTTACCCGCTTTCATCGCGCGTTGCTGTTTCTGCCAGGTCGACAGGCTTCGCACGTGCTCGGTGAGGAACGAGTCGGTGAACCAGAGCTGACACGCTTGAATGAAGTCGCTGACCGAGACCGTGGGCCCTACCATAGACGTAGACTCAGAAGCATTGGAAGGTGGCAAGCGCTGCTCCCACCGACGAAAAGCTGCGTCGTCCACCTCAAGTCCGTGAAAGCGCAGCAACGGCTTGATCTGTGCAAGCTTCATCCGTCGAGTTTGCCGCACCTGCGGATCGAAAGTCGCCATGAGTTTCTCACACGCGGCTATGAACGCTAAGCGGCGACTGCCGGTGCTTCGCGGTGCTGTTGCTAGCTCGCAACCTGGTGAAAGCGAGAGCGATGCTGGTAGAGCTGACCGAGGGACGCATTTCAACGCGGGGCTTTCGTAGGTTAGTGGCCGTCGGTCAAGCTCTTTGACGTATGGCTGCGGGCGCTGCAACATACGCTTAACGAGCTCGCGGTCCCGTACAATCGCTCCCAGTGTCTTCACCGCTGCAGTTGAATGCGGCTGGACGAGCGGAACGGCCTGACGGTACAGCTCGAGCATGCGGGCACCATTGCGAGACCCAGTTGAAGGGGTATCGAGGCCGATCTCCTCGTCACTATCTGCTGGGTCGTCCTCATCAATGTCACGCCGAGGCAGCTGGAAAGGCAGGAGGAACGCCACCGAAGAGGGACTCGACTCCATGGTCTCACTTCGTTGTTGCTTCTAGCGTCAGTCACCCGAGATCGGGTCGAAAATAGCGATTTGGGAGGTTTTGATTGGCTGATAAAGTTGAAGTATCTCTAACTGAGGAAGGCATCTAGTTTGTATGAGCACGTTAGAGCAGCGGACGAAGCAGAGTCGCGTCGGACAGCATACTGTGGCGAATGCCGTAGCACAGGTACACGATAAGCCCCACACTCAGCCAGATCAGCACACCAACCCTGCAAGGAAACAATGACAAAAGTTAGTCCGAGAACTTCCATCAATAATGAAAAAGGTGGAAAAATGCACGTACCAGCCCTCGCCTGGGATGCTTGACACCATGAAAACATTGGCAAGAATTCCGACGCACGGGACAAAAGGCACCAATGGGCATTGGAATGACGTGGTCAGGTCACTGCGGGCACAACAACGAGGTCAAGTCGAGAACTCACACCAGAAGCACTGGGCGTCGCTACGAACCTGAGTTTGCCCAGTCGGTAGATAAACACGAACGAAGCAATCACCAACAGAGCGAACGCGCCTTGGATCGCCCCCGGAAGATCAAACACGAAGGATAGCGATAGAGCGAAACAGGAGATCACGTAGAGCAGAACGCGTTGGACGACGCCAGCACCGCGGAGACTTGGGCGCATGCGCAGAAGTAACACGCCCGCATTCACAAAGGTGAAAACCTGCAGAGTTCCGCACGAAATCACGTTGGCCAGGAAATCGAGATCGAATACGAAAGCGACGGCTGTGACCAGGACACCAGTGAAGATTGTGCTTGCAACGGGTACGTGGGTTCGAGGGTGGAGGTTGGCGAAGAGCGGTGGCAGCAAACCGTCCTTGGCCATCTGGTAGAAAATGCGCGGTTGGCCCATGAGGCAGGTGAACGCGGCCGTTGTAAGCCCGAAAATGGAGCCGAACGACACGATCCGTCCAGCCCACGGCGCGTCGTGAAATATGAACGCATTTACAAGCGGAACTTCGCTGCCCAGGACATCCACGGGTGCCATTCCGGTCACGACGAGCGACACGCCGACGTAAATGGTCATCGAGATCAACAGCGAGCCAACAATTCCCTTGGGAAGAGTACGTTGAGGCTCGTGCACCTCCTCGGCTAGACAAGCCACCATGTCAAAGCCCAGGTACGCGAAGAATACAACACCAGCACCCGTCACGACACCGTGAACCCCTGCAGGCATGAACGGCTCCCAGTAGGTCGACTCCACCTCAGTGCTCCCGAACGCCACCACGAAAACCAGCACGGAAATGTTCAGCATCGTGACAAATGAATTGAACTTGGCGGATTCCTGCAGCATTTCACCCACCGGCACGAACCACAACATCAGTATCTACACACCACGTCCAACCGCTACTGTGCAAACTTACACGGACGCCCACAAGGAGAATGAAGGTGCAGCAGATCACTAGAAACGCCGCCAGGATGCTGCACGACATACCAAGCAGCTCAACACGCACGAGCCAGCGCGGGAGATGAAGACCCAAGTGCTGCAGGAACAGGTGCGCGTACGAGGCCCAGCTCCGAGCAATTCCAGCGGCGGAGATGCCGTACCCCAACGTCAAGTTCCAGCCGATGAGCCAGGCCGCCAGCTCCCCGAACGTGATGTATACGAACGTGTAGGCCGATCCAGTGACCGGTACGCGTGCTGCAAACTCCGAGTACGTGAGCGACGTGAAGATGCAGGCCGCGCCACTCAGCAGGAAGGACAGAGAGATGCTCGGGCCTGCCAACTGTGCCCCTACGCCCACGAGCGAGTAGACGCCGGCGCCCACGGAGCAGCCCACACCATACGCCACCAGGTCCACCAGCGTCAGGCACTGCTTGAGCGAGCTGGCACCGAGCTCGCAGCGCGACAGGGGCTTCACACGGCCAGCAGCCGCCAGGAGTCGGTCCATGGCGAGTCAGGAAGTGCCCAGGTTGGGCTCAGCGTGTACGTACTCAGTTTTTATTTTCGTCCAATGATATGACTTCTTACTTCTGATTGGAAGAAATATTCCGTATCCAAAAAGCGAAGGCCCCCTTGGTTGAAATCCAGACTACAGAGCCAGGAGCAAGATGGCGTCCGTGCCGACCGAAGATGAGCGCACGCAGGTGCTGAACGCGTACAAGGCCAAGGTCATGGAGCACCGCGAGATGGAGAGCAGGTTCGTGGCTATATCTGCTTGCAACAAACGCCGTCGGAGTCCGTCTGGATCCCGCGTTATCTCGCTCCATATCTTGCAGCCTTTTAGTCTCTAATTGGACTCTTGCGCGCTAATTAAGAGTCAAGAACATGCGCGAGAACGTCAAAACGCTCGTGAAGGAGTTCAACAAGACGGAGGATGACCTCAAGGCGCTGCAGGTGCGGAACTACACCTGGAATTAGTATCGGCGTGCACTTTCACTGACGCTATCTTGTCCTCAGAGCGTGGGCCAAATCATCGGCGAGGTGCTGCGCCAACTGGACGAAGACCGCTTCATTGTCAAGGCATCCAGCGGCCCGCGCTATGTCGTGGGCTGCCGCGCCAAGGTGGACAAGAGCAAGCTCAAGTCGGGCACGCGCGTGGCGCTGGACATGACGACGCTCACCATCATGCGCTACCTGCCGCGCGAAGTGGACCCCACAGTGTACCACATGCTGAACGAGGACGCGGGCAACGTGTCCTTCTCCAGCATTGGCGGCCTCAACGAGCAGATCCGCGAGCTGCGCGAGGTCGTCGAACTGCCGCTCACCAACCCGGAGCTCTTCCTGCGCGTGGGCATCAAGCCGCCCAAGGGCGTGCTGCTGTATGGCCCGCCTGGTACGGGTAAGACGCTGCTGGCGCGTGCGCTGGCGTGTAACATCAACGCCACGTTCCTCAAGGTCGTGGCCAGCGCCATCGTGGACAAGTACATTGGCGAGAGTGCGCGTGTGATCCGGGAGATGTTCGGATACGCGCGAGACCACCAGCCGTGCGTCATTTTCATGGATGAAATCGATGCCATCGGTGGCAGTCGGTACTCGGAAGGCACGTCCGCTGACCGAGAAATCCAGCGGACGCTCATGGAGCTGCTGAACCAGCTCGATGGGTTCGACGCGCTGGGACAGGTCAAGATGGTCATGGCGACGAACCGACCGGATATTCTGGACCCGGCGCTGCTGCGTCCTGGCCGTCTGGACCGGAAGATTGAGATCCCGCTGCCCAACGAGGCCTCGCGCATGGATATCCTCAAGATTCACTCGGGTCCGATCACGAAGAAGGGCGAGATCGACTACGAGTCGATCGTCAAGCTCACAGACGGCTTCAACGGCGCCGATATGCGCAACGTGTGTACCGAGGCCGGTATGTTCGCGATTCGCGCCGACCGCGAGTACGTCGTAGAGGAGGACTTCATGAAGGCTGCGCGGAAACTGGGCGAGACCAAGAAGCTCGAATCCAAGATGGACTACAGCAAGGTTTAAGCAAGTGTCCTGTTACGCACTTTGGCTGGGCGCTGGATGTGCGTTCTCCGTTCGCTTCGTTCACAACGCTCAAGGGGTCTGAAACCAGTATGAATGGGCTGACCACCGAGTGGAGCAGATACGAGACCAATGGAAAATGAACACCGCGTGGTGGGCTGCATCTTGATCTTGACGCTGTGGTCCCTTATTTTATGCGATGTTGCTGCGTTTGTTTCAGGTTCAGTTGCGATGGCGCCGCAAATAAAGTGGAGAAGGAACGTGAATGGACGACATTTTTCCATCGGAGCTAACGTCGTGTACCAGCTCAGGGTGTCAGGATGGCGTCGACAGGCGGAGCTGGCATGGAGTGCTGCGAGCTGGTCGGGCTTATGGGAGATGTGGCTTACCATCGCTGTCGACTGCTGCTCCAGGAACTGCGCAAGCTGCATCCAATCTTCGTGTCGCCTCTGGAAGGGATGATGGAAGTCGAGTACCTAGAGTACTTGCAAAGTCAGGAAGAGAAGATCCCCAAGAGCAAGCGCGCGGAGCTACTGCGTACGACCCGACCGATTATTCTGCTGCTGGATTCCTCACACGGAATGCTGGATGGAGAAGACGAGCTGCTGGACTTCGCAATGGAATGCACGCAACTTTCCAAGAATGAGCTGCTTGCTGCTGCAGCATTCGGTGGTGTCTTGGCGGCTGGAAACGAGGCTGAAGGAAGTGACAGCTCAAGGAAAGAGTATGGGGAGAGACTGGCACTTGCAGAAGAAACACTGGAGGCAAAGGCGGAAGAGGCGGCTCAACAAGCCTTGGCACGTTACCGCGAACTATCGGGACACCAGTACGCGTTCTTGGTTTTCGAAGTTGACGGAGTGGCGCTGCCTCGAGTCGAGCTCGAGTTATTTCACGCCGTGTGCCCGAAGACTTGCAAAAGCTTCTTGGCTTTTTGTGAGCACAAGGTTCCCGACATCAGCGATGAGACTCAGTACTTGGGTTTCCAGGGCAACTCGGTGCACCGCATCGTGCGTGGCGGGTGGATTCAAGCTGGTGATATAGCGGGCAACGGTCGAGGAGACGGACCTTGCCGGTCTCTGTATGGTCTCGAGTTCGCCGACGAAAGCTTCGCCATTTCACACAATGCAGCCGGCGTCATTGTAAGTCTGGCCTACAGCTCTTTCTATCTGGTAATTCGTTCTCACTGTGTCTTCTTGTCTCTCCACTGCTCACAGTCGATGGCAAACACGGGCCCACACACGAACGGCTCGCAGTTCTTCATCACTCTCGCACCCCAGCCATGGCTTGATCGCCACAAAGGTACAGCAATGATTGACCAACGTACTTCCGTTCCATTGGGCTGACCCATACCCCGTCGTTTTGTTTCGAGTCTAGTGGCGTTCGGTCGAGTGGTAAGCGGCTGGCGTACGATCATGACCATCGGAGGCCTGGAAACTCGTCATGAACGACCTTGTGTGCCCTGCACCATCGTCGACAGCGGAAAACTACAGTGAGGAGAGCAGAGCAAGCAATTCGGATGAATAAATAAGGATTGCTATTTCACTCGAGAAAGCAGGCGAACAGCGCCCTAGACTACAGCAGTCTGGCCGACGGGGGAGGAGGCGACAGACATCTGCGCCGCCGCCACAGCAGGCGAGTCGACCACCGCGACAGTCGGCGTCGAGCTGTTGCTGTTGACTTGAACGAGCTGTAAGTCGTAGCGCAGTCGCTTGAGGTCCACGAGCGACCGGATCTTGTGGAACTCGAGCCCGAGCGCGAGACTCACCTGCTCTTCTTCAAGGCCATCGCCGATCGCGACGAACTCGACGTCTGGTGCCTCGTACTTCTCCATGATCGTCTCAAAGCACCGATACTTGTGCACTGTCGCCGAGCTGTAGACGCGGTCGATCGGAAAGAACGCGTCCAGCTGGTAAATGAGGCACTTGCACAGCGCCGGCACCAGCTGCGTGTTCGTGACCAGCACGTTCACGTTCTCGACTTCACCTTCCTCGTCTTTACTGTCTTCTGTCTCCGGATTGGCCTCGGGCTGAGAGGTCCCGGCGCGGGAGTAGGTGGACTCTGCGATGAGCTCCAGCACCTGCCGCGCTTCGTGCAGCCAGCCCGTCGAGAAGTTGTCAATAGCCGCCACCAGCGCGCAGCGGATCGCAAACCACTCGCTGTTCGAGTCATGAAGGAAATCCACGTGGCCTCGACGCTCGTAGATCTCCCGGATACGCTCGTATCTCTGCTGTATCGTTGGTTGCCGCTGCTCATGAGGCAATGCAGCGCTTTGCCTCGACGTAGCAGTGTCACCGTCCCTCGTTGAGTCTGCGGCGACGTGGGCGATATGGTCCACGTCCACATTGTGCAGGTCGGTGAAGAAGAAGTGCTTCTCCAGCATGGCCAACAGGAAGGTCATCATCTGCTCGCCCAGAGCCACGCCGGGGGCCACTTCCTTGCCGTGTGTCTGGGCGAACGTGCCCGTGTACAGCGAGGCGAAGAGCACGAGCGTCTCGTCCAGGTCCCAAATGAACACGCGCCTCCGCACGCGCGGCTTCTTCGGAGTTGCAGGCAGCAGCGATTGCTCTGGAGTTTCTTCCTCTCCGTCTTCGCCCTCCGCTCTTTCAGCCTCGTCCTTCTCCTGTGTCTCCTTCCTCGCCGGCATGTCGACCTGCTCTCTCTCTCCAGGCTCCGACCTCTGGCGCTTCATAGGGCGGGAGGCGTAGCTCTCGTCGCGCTCGGCGTCGCGCTCTCCGTCGTGGGCGTCCGCGTTCTTGAGTCGTACCAATCGCTCGGGGCTCCTCTCAGCGGGCGTCACGGCCGCTTCCAGCCGCTTGGACGGCAGCAGAGACAGCAGCAGCGCCAGCAGCGTGGCCCACAGGCGTGCGCGCCACTGGAGCGCCTGGCGCTGGCGCTGCAGCGCCTCCACCCACTGCAGCCCCACCATGAGCGTCACGGCCCCGCAGAGACTCACGCCCACCACGGGCAGCAGCACCAGCTGGGCCACGGCCTGTTGCAGTCGCGCGCGCAGCAACATCATCGCGTGCAGCAGCCACTTGTTCCTTGTCGCGACCGAGTGCGAGTGAGTGACGCAGGGCGCTGCGACGCTGTTAGCCAGCATGTTGGTCTCTTAGATGAAAAGGTATTGTGACTGGGGCATCGTCATGCTGTAGTAGTGTTGAACATTACTTTTGCCATGCCTATTTGAGCCACTAAAACTTTGCGATATCATACTGTATCGCCTGACCGTTGTTTAGAGCACGCATGCCTTTTTTTGAGGTGAGACGTTGCGGATACCACAAATGGCTTAAATTCTTAAATCGTTTCTCTAAAGGGGAACACGCTGCAACAACCGAAAAATTACCGAAATGAAGAGGCATATTCGGTGGTGTTTTGGTATCCTTTCGGGGAACAAAAGAGATACGGATAGCAGATCGCCATATGCTATCATGCGGCTGCGGCAAGAAATATATAACCTCGAGGTGGGAGCGTAATTTAGACATTCCCGTTGAGTGGCTGCCCTCTCCCCCCTCTCCCCCTGGCGCTCAATCCAAGATTTCACCCTCTTCCCCTCACCTGACCGCCCCGCAGCTTCTGCTATTCTAATGGTACACCTTGTTTGTCTGCTCCTCCAGCGCTCTACTAGTATATCTGACCGTGGTTATACGAATATATCCTCAGCCCCCTGATGAAGAGCTTCCTCCCTATCCCGGAAACAGCACACAGCGAATGGAGCGAGAGCGCGCGACCCCGACGCTGTCGCAGCAGCAGCAAGCCAGAGCTCAACACGTCCAGATACGAAGTGAAGGCCGCTCGGAGCACGATGAGCCTGTTACCCTGCGTCTCCCGCCACTGCGCGATCTCATGCGACCACGAGGAAAGCGGTTAACGCCTGCCCAAGAACAGTACTTAAGCGCCCGATATGCTGACAGAATACCCGCTGGGCACGTGGCACCTGCTGAGCCGATGACGGAGCCGAAGCGTGCGGAAGATGCAAGGCCTCGATCAAGCTCCGCTGATAGCGACGAAATTGATGAAGTTCTGCGCGAGTTGGACATTCCTCAAGGTTCTCGCAACGCACCGTTGGAGCCGCGCTGTACTGAACGTCTACCGAAAAGTTACCGAAACGCAGACCAAAACCTCTCGGCGGAGGTACCAGTGGGTGTTGATGCTGCTTTGGCCGAAGTCCTTCAACAACTCGATGAAGAAGATGAAGAGGCGTCCCACGGCGACACAGACGACAATGACTACGCTGAAGATTCGCCCGCCCATACACGACCCCGCGGCCGAGCGACTGGAGCCCGGACACCAAGCATCGCCAAGCCGAGTGACACCAAAACTCGACCGAAGAAGTACCAAAAAAATGTTTCGGGACGCATTGCCACGGAGGAAGAAGATGACAGCAATGCGGGCAGCCACTATGCGTCCGAAGCCGATGTGGAACATCTTTTGGAGGGGTTGCCACTCGTCTGGTCGTCGTGGGAGGAGTTTACGGCGGCATTCGCTGATTTTCAAGAGGCCACGTTCCAGCAGTTTGTCGCGCGCACAAGTACCTCAGTTGCCACCAGAAACGCGCAAATTAAGGCCGCTCAAATCCGTGCAGCCCGAAAATCAACGACGAAGAAGGCTGGTGATCGCAGGAAACCACGCTCAGCGACTGGAGGGACGTTGCTGCCGGAATCGTGGGAGGTCTACAGCAAAACGTACCTTTGCACTCACGGCATGCCCTTTGAAGGGAAGGGCACGGGGAAAGGTCTCACACGAAGGTTCGAGCAACCGGGTGCTGTGCTCGCGTGAATGCCCGTGTCAAGCTGCGACGTGGTGGCGGTGCTAGCTTTCATCTGGTCGTATCGGCGACGGGGACACACAACCACGCGTTGAGCCCCCACACGTGGTACAACTACGCATCCAACCGACGCATCCAGGACAAGAAGTTACGAGAAGAGGTGGCGGTAATGAGCAGAGCTGGTGCGAAGCCTAAAGGAATTTTAGCGTACCTTCGCGCTAAGACGGGTAAGGTGTTGGATATATTGGCAGTTTTGATGTTGAGGCTCATACAAGTGTTGCTGTTGTGTTTAGGCAAGCGGACTGTTTTACGAGACGTGCATAACATGATCCAAGACGCGAAGAAGCGGTTTGGTTCTGGATCAACAGATGGGGATCGAGCACTGAAGGTGCTCGATGAGTTTTGTGAGGGATCCCCCGGCAACACTGCGGAATTTGTGCTGGATTCTGGGAGTGGTGTAGTGCGCGTGATCACGTTTCAATCAGCACGAATGCGGAGGCTGTTTGCCGCCTTTCCGGAAGTTGTTCTGGTGGACTCCACCCACGACACAAACTCGAATCGCTACAAGCTGTTCAGTTTTGCTATTCACGATGTGTTTGGTCGGGTGAGCAACCAATCCAGAATGTGAACCGAAAATGAACCGAAGTTTAACCAAAACCGCCCTGTTTTCCTGAAATGTTTGGTTCGCAGGGGCAATACGTGCAGCACGCGTTGGTGATTACGGAAGAGAAGCCAAACCTTGCTATAGCCGTGGCCACCTTCAACAAGAACAACCCTGCTTGGACCAAGATTCGCGTGGTCATGACGGACAAGGCTCTCCACGAAAAGGACGTATTGGCAGATGCATGGCCTAAGGCCCGTCAACTTCTGTGCAAATGGCATGTGGAAACCTGGCTGAAGAAGCAGTGCTCCAGGCTAGGAGGTGTTGGCAAGCTGGAAACCAAGCAGCTGAAAGTCATTATGAAAGGGCTCGTGAATGCAGAGTCGCAGCAAGAATATGATGACCTGAAAGATGCTTTTCTCGCCACGGTCGAAGGCGACGCAGAGAATATGTTGTATAAGAGCTTCATGACGCACTGGGATACGACGACCGAAGAATGGGTCATGTTTAAGAGGGGAGGGGTACCACACCTGAAAAACAACACGAACAATCGCTTGGAGTCCAAGTGGGGGAGTATCAAGGAGGTCGTGGATGGCAATTTCACCATCGATCAGCTGATTTCGATGCTGATCACACTGCAAGACTATGCAGAGGAACGCTACTTGGCTGAGTTCCACCGCATTGGCAGTCGACCGCCCATGGCTGAGGATCCTGAACTTTCGGCTTTGGCAATGCACCTGAGCGAGTACGCCTTTCGTATGGTTGCAGAACAACATCAGCTGGCCGTTGGGCCTCAAGCTAATTACGATGTGGAGGTGCAAGATGAGATGACGAAGCTTACAAACCCATCGACTGGTGACACGCACGAAGTCAACGCCCGAGTAAGTTTGGTATATTTTCGGTTTTCTGTAAAAGTATGGTACGACCTAACATAAGCTTTGTGTGCTGTCTAGATGTCAACATGCGACTGCATTTTCATGCAAACGTGTCTTTTACCCTGCCGCCACGTCATGTACATCCGCAAGGTGTCGAACTATGAGACCGTGATCCCTCCGAACCAAACGCTGGCTACCCGATGGATCGTCCAAAGTCCTGCAAATAACATTGAGGATGGGGATGTGTTACCTGGAGGAGTTAATCGCGTGAATTGTCCGCCGATCCGAGCACATCCGCCAATCAACCGCGACTCCAAGTACATGCAAAACAAGCAACTGAGCGAGAAAATCATTGATGTCTTGTCGCTGCAGCCTTCCACTACGTATCGGTTGGGGATGAAGTGGCTCAGAGGTTTCCACACCGCGCTCCGGACGGGGAAACTTGAAGAGTTTACAGGCCAAGGACTTGCCGACACGAGTGGCTTCCAAAACCTTTCGCAAGTCTCATCTGTTGGCGACGTCACGGCGTCTCAGCTTTCCTTCGCGAATCCGGGTCCGAGCAGCCAACCAGTACCGAAGCCTCACGAAAACGGCGCTGATGAAGCGGAAATCAGTGAGAGAGCACCCATTGTGTTCGCGTCGCCGCCAAGACGGAGGGGTTTGACGAGACGGGCGGCAAGAAAAGATGAGTCCGCCCGAGAGATGCGAGAAGCCAAGAGGATCCTGGAACGCGTTTGCGAAGGGAAAAAGGCGGTAGTTGTCAAACTTACGCACATGACCGCCTTGAGTGGCCCCTACAGTACCAGCACCGCGGAGCCGTACCTCGACAAGCTGAACCTACCAAGCGTGGAGGTCGCAGGGTCCCTTGAATTTCGCCCGTTTAATATTGGGCAAAGCGTTCCAGTAATTACTGGTATCCCGCAGCTGGAAGCTATTCGCGACGCTATCGCGACGATGGAACGAAACGACATGGAAGACATGCTGGCGCGGTGGGACGACTACGGATGTGCTACGTACGGGCAGTTGAAGCTGATGGATACAGTGGTGACCGCTAAAAACAACATCAGGTTGGTTCACGCCACATTGAACTGGATTGCTGCGCTGGAGTTTGACGTCGACAAAGTTGTTAAGCCCTTCAAGGACCAAGTCGATACCACGAAGGTGATTTGTTTGAGATATACCGAAAACGTACCGATTTCTTACCAACACATTAATATGTCGTTTGGTGTTAGGACGACCACGTACAGGCGATCAAGGAATTAAATCTCGGTCAATGCTTCGTCGGGAAGAGTCTACAGAACGGAGTTGACTTCCTCGACTACCGTGAAAATCTGTGGCTTCACTCAAGCTCAATTATCGGAGGGTTGTTGATGCTGCGCGAGACATATCAGGCAGTCGGCTTCATCAACCCACGCTTTCACGAATTTGACGCTCCTGATCAAAAGCTGCGGACTGCGAGGGGTTTCCTTCCAGTTGATTCGAGCTATGAGACTGTCATCAGTGTGATCAACGTCGGTAATCATTGGGCAGCGTTTCTGGTTGACGTTCGGGCAAAGCGCTGTTACCTGTTCGACCCTCTGCAGCTTGACAGCAATCTTCGGATCGTCAAGGAGGAAGTGCTCAACGTGGTGGAGAACATGTTGGGACTGACGGACCAGTTGCAGTATGAAGTGCTTGCGGGTTGTACGCAAAGAGACGGCCATTCGTGTGGGTTGTGGTGCTTGGTGGTTCTCGAGCTGCTTTTGTTTGGCGCTAGACCCAGCTCGTGGAATGATTACTGGAGTGACACATTGTACGATGTGGTGGATTACCTACGCCTTCGGTTTCTGCGGAAGGTGATTGATCTCCAGAGCCACTTCAGTGTTGCTGAGTAAATGTGTGCTGAAGTTTGGTAATTCTTCGGTGCAGCGCAGGTTGAACCGAAAGTAACCCAAAAAATTGGGACTTGGTCGTTTTTGGTTAGTTGCTTTCTCCTCTGGAGGGGGATTTCATGAAAATAAAAATCGACATTTTAACATGTCCGCTATGAGTCTATACTTTAATGCTATCAAGCTCAGCCGTATATACCGCACACAATACATCTAATTGGTCTCTAGAGATGCCGTTTATAGCACTGTCTCCTTTATTAGTATATTTAACCACCATGTCAGTAATTTATGGTGCTGACGTCATGCCGTCATTCTGGTTGCGCACATAAACAAGATGTTACCCATCAAGACTCATCACGACATCACCAAGACAAAAATTTACCTCGTTATATTTTCGGTTGTTGCAACACGATCCCTCTAAAAGGGCACACATTACTGAAACTAAGTTGATATTTATGCAGTTGCTAAATAAGGGGACAAAGCGACCATTCGACTGGGAACGAA
>JAABLK010000418.1:0-28837 GCA_012295415.1 Phytophthora chlamydospora
CCTTCGGAGCTGCTGTTCCCCAATACGGCAGTGATTCCGAACAGCGTCAGCGACGAAGTGGCCAAGGATCTCGGTGGGGCGACGACGGATGGCACTGCTGTGGCTCCCGTGTACAAGCACCTGTTCTCCATCGAGGACCCGACTGCAGTCTTCATTGGCCTACCGTTCTCCAATCTGCCGTTCCTGTGTTTCGAGCTTCAGTCCAAGTGGGTTGCCCGTGTGTTCAACGGATCCGTGCCGCTTCCTTCGAAGGAATCCATGTACGAAGACTTCTACGAGACGGTGCGCAAGCTTGAAGGCCCCGCCAGGAAGCTGCACTCTCTCAGTGGCTTTCAGAAGGACTACTTCACGTAAGTTGCTTTCCTCTGCTTGACGGGCGATGAATACCAGGCAACTAACCATTTCACTTGTTTTTGATACAAATCCAGGGAGCTGGCATCGTATTCCGACACCGTCGTCGACGAGAACATCCATGAAATGTACGAGGACGCCGCCTACCTGCGTGTCAACTTCCCGCACGACTTCCGCTCGGCTGACTTTAGCGTCGATCCAGCCACCGGGAAGTGGGTCCGTCGTCATAAGCCCAGCGCTGACGCACCTGCTGATCTCGTGAAGGTCTTCAGCTAGAGCGAACGAGTTCTTGCGCGCATACAACTCTGAAAGCACCAGCACGGCCTGCATCCGCGTCCAGAAACAGCAGCAACGACTGTTTTTCTCCATGTAATGAAATGTTCACGAGATTTTCTCTCACCTTTCAAGTTGTTCAAACGCTTTTTCATACTTGCTCAATGAAGCGCTAGATGTCGACAACCCAAGCAAATGCCTCGAACGACTCGCTTGACATTGACAAGGAGCGTCGTGGAGACCACGAAGGCATTGAATCTCCATCGAGAACGCCCCACGTTATTCCACCAGTAGAATCCGACGCTGGGGTCAACTGGTCCATGACGCTGTCTCTCGCAATGTCGCTGGCCTTTTGTCGTCGCACAAACTCCATACAGGGTCGACAAACGTACACGTGCTTCTTCTTGATCGACGTTTTCTTCTTTCTCGGTTGTCGAACCAACTCTCGGAAGACCCGTTCCTCGCGACAATTTATGCACACAGGTGCCAGGCAAAGCACACAACTGCGCTGGTCGCTGCGGCTTCGAATACCCCCTCCAAGTGCAAGAGAACACAACGAGCAATTTATCGAGAACCCCGACAACTGGTTCGCCAAGCCCCTTCGTCGCGCGCTCTTGGTATTAGCGATGCACCACTGCAGCTTCTTGTGCTCGGCCAGAAGGGGCGAGCTGAAGAAGCCCACGAGGCCTTGCCACGTCGCGCTTATCACGAAGGAGTCGAATACATTGCCCATCGACTCCACATACTGCTGCACGTAGACATCCACGCTGCCATCTTCCTGCTCTCGGTACAAAGCTCCCAGCATGAACCTCCCGCGAATCATAGGCTTGGCCAACGGCGGGCATTGCGGCAACGGCGCCGGCTGCAGCAGGTCGTAGCCAATCCTCTCCCCGTCAGCCGTCGTGATGATCCCTGACGCCGAGAGCAGAACGAAGTCTCGCGGTTTGACCAATTTGCTCGCCAGCCACGGCAGTTGCGTCGTCATGTACAGCACCGATAAATTCTGGAAGGGCTTGTCATCTGTCGGCCCGACCAGCCGCGCCAGCATCGCGCCGCCAACTTCTTGCTGGCCAAGTGTGGAGACTCGGAGCTGAAGAGCTTCAATAGTCGGGATGGCGAGACCGAACATGACCTCGTCCAGCGGCGCTGGGATGGTGCCCACCACCAACAGCACCGTAGGGTCGTCCCAACTGTCCTCGGGCAGATGCAAGTCTGTCCGCACATGGCGGATTCGCTCCGAGTAGAGCGACGCGTTCTCCTGCGTCTTCTGCAGCTTCCAGCGCGCGCTGTCCAGTCCAGCATGGGGTCGCGGCGAGATGCCAGCCAGTCGCTCGTCATAGCTGTGCAGCGTGCGCTCCAGCAACTGCAGACTGAGCTCGTGGCAGTGCTGCTGCTCCTCGAAGGTCAGTTGCAGCGGTGCAAACGGAGACCCGTTCGGCAGCTCGTCTGCATTGCCCTCCTCCATATTGTGATCGATGTTTTCTGCACTGATTTGTGAGAGGTATCACAGGCAGCCAGTGCAGCGTGTACAGATCGGACGCGTCCAGCTCAACCAAGCGAGTGTGAGCGAGCACGACGTCGATGCCTTCCTACAGCATACATACGGGGGCCATGTGTACCAAACGCTTTTGTTTTCGTTAGTGGAGCCAGCTATTGGGGGCCAACATCCCAGGAAAAGGACTCGAATGACTCACTTGACATGGACATGGAGCGTCGCGGCGACCACGAAGGCATCGAATCTCCATCGAGAATGCCCCACGTCGTGCGGCTAGTGTTGTTGGTGTCTCCAGTAGAAGCCGACGCTGGGGTCAACTGGTTTAAGATGTCGTATCTCGCAATATCGGTAGGCTTTTGCCGTTGCACGAACTCCAGACATGGGCGGCACACGTAGACCTGCTGCTTCCGGATGACTTCGCGCTTCTTGTGTCTTTCCAGCACCTTGTAGACCCGTTCCTCTCGACAACTTGAACACACTGGTGCCAAGCAAAGTATACAATTCCGCTGGTCGCTGTTGCGACTCCGGACACTTCGTCCAAACGTTTCGGAGCACATGGAGCAGCTCATTGAAAACCCTGACAACTGGTCGGCCACCCCTCTCCGCCGAGCGCTCTTCATGTTGGCGATGCACCACTGCAGCTTCTTGTTCTCCGCAAGCATCGGCGACCTAAAGAAGCCCAGCAAGGACTGCCACGTCGAGTTGATGACGAACGAATCAATGAGCTTGCCGTATGACTCGACGTACTGCTGGATGTAGACGTCCACGCTGCCATCTTCCTGCTGTCGATAGAGCGCTCCAAACATGAATTTCCCTCGGATCATAGGCTTGGGAAGCGGTGGGCACTGCGGCAACGGTGCCGGTTGCAGTAGGTCGTAACCAATTCTCTCTCCATCAGCCGTCGTGATGACCCCTGAGGCTGAGAGCAGCACGAAGTCTCGTGGCTTCACCACCTTGCTCACGAGCCAAGGAAGACGACTTGCCATGTACATGATGGATAAGTTCTGGAAAGGTTGGTCGTCCGTGGGTCCCACGAGTCTCGCGAGCATGGCGCCAGCGATCTCCTGGTTTCCGAGTGTCGACACTCGGACTTTCAACGCCTCAAACGTCGGGATGGACATGCCGAACATGATCTCTTCCAGCGGCGCTGGGATGGTACCCACCATCAACAGCACTGTAGGGTCGTCCCAACTTTCCTCAGGTAGGTGCAAGTCCGTCCGCACATGGCGGATTCGCTCCGAGTAGAGCGACGCGTTCTCCTGCGTCTTCTGCAGCTTCCAGCGCGCGCTGTCCAGTCCAGCATGGGGTCGCGGCGAGATGCCAGCCAGTCGCTCGTCATAGCTGTGCAGCGTGCGCTCCAGCAACTGCAGACTGAGCTCGTGGCAGTGCTGCTGCTCCTCGAAGGTCAGTTGCAGCGGTGCAAACGGAGACCCGTTCGGCAGCTCATCTGCATTGCCCTCCTCCATGTTTTGGTAATCGCTCAGTTGACGTTTTTCTGAACTGATTTGAGTACCGTTGTTGCTGTAATTTCTATCGTGGTCATAATAAAACCTAATAACCTTGCATAACGATTGAAGCAGAGTGTGAATTATGTTATTACAAATTGATTGCTCTATCGGATAAGCCTTGGCAATCGACTACGAAATTGTATTATTTTGCTGAGGCTGTTTACTGTAGCCAAGTACGTGTCAGCCGCAGCCTCATTTTGAAAGTCGCACAGTCCGAGAGCAATGAGCGCCGAACCCGCCCTGAAGACGCTGAGTGTTCGAGTTGGCATCGTGGGCGGAGGCGCCGCCGGCATTAGTGCGTCTGTTGTGACAGCCAGGTGGCTTTGCAAGAGGTTCTGACCATTTGTGGATCGGTTGATGCAGTCGCGGCCAAGTGCCTGCGCGAGGTGGGGCACGACGTCGTCGTGTTCGAGAAGGCGGGCACTGTTGGCGGCGTGTGGAAGTACGACGAGGCGGGCGACGCGCAATCCTCTGTGCTGTACAAGGTAAGAAGGGCCTTCGCAATGCAATACTGTAGTCGCTGCAAATGGCTGATGGAGACGTGGTGGTGCCTTTTGCAGTCGCTGCACACGAACCTGCCGACCGCTATCATGCAGCTCAAGGAGTTCCCGTTCCAGAAGGGGGTGGCCAGCTTTCCCTCACACTCGGACGTGCTGACGTACTTGCAGAATTACTCCAAGCACTATGAAGTGGACCAGTTCGTGCGCCTGAACTCTGCGGTGACAAGCGTCTCGAAGATCGCGGGGCAGTGGAAGGTTGGCGTCAACTCGGACGAGAAGGGGCACTACGAGGAGGAGTTCGACTGCCTTGTGGTGTGCAACGGCCACTTCTCCAAGCCGTCACTGGCCCCTATCAAGGGCGTTGAGCACTTTAAGGGCGCGGTGTCCCACTCGCGATCGTACCGGACGCCGGAGCCCTACAAGGGCAAGGTACGGGATTATCTTCTTCCTCGTAAGTTTCAACTTGTTGCCAACGCGTATGGGTGATTGTATATGATGTTGGTGCAGCGTGTCGTGGTGATTGGGCGTGGACCATCGGGCCAGGACATTTCCCTCGAGCTAGCCCGAAGTGGCGCTGCCGAAGTCTTTGTTGCGACTTTGGACTACGACCCGAAGGTGGTTGACCCGCAAGACCCACGCACCCTCAAGCCTGCGATTGACTTCATCGCGGAAGATGGTTCGGTGGTGTTCACGGATGGATCGACGATCGCTTCACCGGATGAGATCATGCACTGTACCGGGTACCTGTACTCGGTGAACGATCTTTTCCCATCCGAGCTGCTCTTCGCCAAGGCGTTCATTCAGCCCAATGGAATGAGCGCCAAGATCGCTGCTGATCTGGTGCAGTGCACTACGAACGGGACTGCTGTTGCTCCTGTCTACAAGCAATTGTTTGCCATTGAGGACCCCACAGCCGCTTTTATTGGGCTCCCATTCAGCAACCTGCCGTTCCTTTGTTTCCAGCTTCAAGCTCGATGGATCGCACGCGTGTTTGGCGGATCTGTGCTTCTCCCTACGAAAGAGGACATGTACGAAGATTTCTACGCTTACCTTGGGACCCTCAAGGAAGGCACGAGGAAGCTACACCAGTTAGGAGTTCGCCAAAAGGACTATTTCACGTACGTATCTAGCGTGTAGAGCCTGACTGAGTTCCATGCTAACATTACATTTCCTGTGCGATTCAGTGAGCTGGCTGCGCTCTCCTCTACTGAAGTGGGCGAGGAAATTCACGAGATCTACGAGGACGCACGCTTCCTGCGCCAGACCTTCCCGTACAACTACCGCACTGCTGTTTTCCAGCAGGACCCAGCAACCGGAAAGTGGGTTCGTCGCATCAAGTCGAACGACTCCTCGGAACTCGTGGAGGAATTTTGATGCGCTCCAGCAATGTTTGCAGCTTTGGTGGAGACGCCATGTACGTCGAAGCAACACCATAGACGCCAGTCTCATTCGACAAATGCATTTTTTTTCCTGAGAGAATTATTGTGTCTTCGGGAGGATTCTACGAATCTACGCTATGAACCTGTATGCGCAGCAGTATTAAACTGGGATTCGGCACTTCCTGCCCACATCCTCAAGAAGCTGGCACCACCGTGGCGACGCTGCATGCGGTCCTCCCGCGACGCCACTCGTTGTTCTCGATCCTGCAGTCTGTCCAAGTAGGAGAACCGCTCACCGGCGACTTTGCGTATGTTAGCTCGCGACTTCCAATTTTTTAGCCGTTCCTGTTGAGCGTGTGCTTCCTCATACTCTTGAAGTAAGTTCTGCGTTCGATCATAGCGTGCCGTGCGTCGAGCTCGACGTACATCTTCCTCGATTGATGATGAGGGTTTCCCCTCTCTCATCATCAGAAATGGGTCCTCGTTGTCGTCCCTCTTTGCGGACGGCGGTGCACGATACGGAGGGCTGTAGAGCTCGCTGTTTGCAGTTATGAAGCGTTCCTGTGGAGACTGATACAACCCTGTATCCGGAGCAATGCCATTGCCTCCCACGCCAACACGAGTCCAGTCTGTTCGCTCGTGACGTCGGTGATAGAACCGATCAGGCGATACTGGAGAAAGAACCGTCACGACAGGCCCAGAAGTCCCACACGAGGTCGCAGGTCGGCGATCCATCTCAAGTTGAAGAGATGATGCTGATGGTGATAGTACCGAATTGCTTTCTCGATTGAAAGCTGCAAAATGTTCTTTTCTTTTCTCTGCAGGAGACGAAGCCCCGATATTGGCCTTGACAATGGCGGCAGTACGTTTGCAAAGCTGCTCTGGAAGGCACATCGCAGGGCTGGCTTCCTTGGCATCGGCAGTATCGGGTAGGTTTTCTTGCTGAAGTATGGCGTTCTTCTGCTGAGCAAACAATGGATCTACAAGATCACGAGGTGTCAGCTCCACTGTACGTTTGCTGTGCATTGCTGCGAGTTCCTTCTTGCGGGCGTTGTCGATCAAGTCTGTGGCTACATCACGCTCTCCGACGGCAAAGTAGTGCACGAATTCACGCAAGCTGATCTGCTCGTCGCCATTCCGATCCATCAACTGAAGCATTTCACGCATCTCACTTGCCGGAATCGTGTCCCCCAGCTGGAGGAAGCCTCTTCCCAGTGCGTGCTCCACCTCGCTGTAGGACAGAAATCCGTCATTGTCCGAGTCTACATTTTTGAAAGCGTAGGCAAGTAGCTGTTCGGGTTTACCCCCGCGCACGCCAATGGCCAGCTCATGCTTTCGACGAAGTTCATCGGTCACCTGCTTGCGTAGTTGCTGCATGCGCCTTCGTGAACGCGGCGACAGCTCTAGTGGGGAGCGGTACTTGACTGCCACCGACGAACTCGGATCACGCGCTGGCCCAGAGGGGTCTTTCAGGGGGCTATACGCACTGGCAAAAGCCTTCGAGTCGGCGTTTAAAACACTTGGTGAAAACATTTGCACAAACTCGTGAAATGCCACGGTGTTGTCACCGTTGATATCAGCAGTTTTGTAAAGTGCACGCGTCTCGTGAGGTGTCAGATCCACCTCAGCAGCCCCAACCATATCTTGGAACCGTTGGGCCGAGATCATTCCGTTGCCGTCGTTGTCGAATGCTCGGAAAACAGCACGCATCGAGCCGTACTTCTCCATGAAAACATCGTACAACTTGGCACGATTGTGTGCCAGCGACACTGTCTCCTTGTGCTCCGCCATATTCATCTTTGGGGTTTCGCACTGGCCAGTGACTGTATCTTCATGATCGTTGTTGCCCATATGAAGGTCAGGAAGTGCTACACTCGTTGTCGTTGCACTAACCAAGGCTTGCAGCTGTCGTGGGGTTCTGCCACCACTTGC
This sequence comes from Phytophthora chlamydospora, assembly GCA_012295415.1. NCBI lineage: Eukaryota > Oomycota > Peronosporomycetes > Peronosporales > Peronosporaceae > Phytophthora > Phytophthora chlamydospora. The sequence continues at coordinate 7,439 of JAABLK010000418.1, forward strand.
TCCTCGACTCTCATCAGTACTTCTACTGCTGTTTGATGGGCTCAAGGCACTCAAACGTCGTGTCTCGGTGCGTAGAACAAGGTGCTTCACCTTGCCAGAGTCGTCCAATCGACGCTTCGCCGGGTCTCGACGTTGCGGTGAAATGAGGGTGGCTTTCATCGCGGCAACATTTGTTTCGCCAATTCGATCAAAGGCAACGGAGGTTTCCACGTGAGTGGATCCAGGACTGGGAGGGTTGCCAACCTCCGCAGAGGAGCTGCACTTGGACAAATTCGTTGTCCCAACTTGTAAACGCTTGCGCTGTCGAGCAGGAAACTCAGCATGATACTTGCCTGGGCTCGCGGTGCCTCCCATCGCAGCGACACCCGCTGCCATTGAGGCTGTGGCTTGCGGTGATTTCGAGCCATCGGGTGGACACCGGAAGTTGTTGCGCTGCAAGGGCACCGGCATGGCTCCTTCGCTTCGTGGAATCTCTCCGACCACGAGCTTTAGACACTTGACTCCAGGAAAACATAGCACTAAAAATACATAAGTCGATTCTCACACAAAAAACAGGAGCAAATTTAGCAGTTCATTTCTCACCGACCGTGCCTCTCTCTCGTGTCCTGGCCTTGATCTTGACGAATGTGCAGTGCGTAATACTTCATGAAGCCCAGACCTTATACGTAGCCTATATCGACCTTATGTTTTGTTCACAGTTAAACTGTTGATGCCACACTTGCAGCTTTGGCCGGTCGCTTTCGTTTGCGCTTCTGAGGTGTCTTCTGCAAGTCATTGGAAGCTCGGGTTACAGCAATGTGCTGTCTATGTGCTAGCATTTGAGATGCTGCAGTAACCTGTTTGGCCTGCCGTTGCGGGAACGACGTCTCGAGCTCTCTCGCAAGGCTTTGGTCGTACCTCACACGAACTCGATGGGCTCGAGTCGGACCAACCGAGCAGGGCCTTGTACCATCCGCGACGCCTCTAGGCAACAAGCGACCTTCACTAGCTGCGATCCACTCCACGGCATCCTCCGACCATAGCGAGAAGCGCATCAACAAGAATTTCGCGATGCCCATCTTCCCCTCCGAGTAGGTTTCGACCACTTCGCCATAGTTCCAACAACCGTTTCGATCGAGCACATCTACCACATCTCCAATGTGGAGGCCAAGCGCAAATTCCACTGATGCTGCCACTGCAAGCGAGCAGTTGTCGGCGATATCGCGGCGTACGCTATACGCTATCACGTCATGGGGGGCGCTGTTGATCTGCGTTGTTCGAGGCCGACGAGCTTGCTCAGTCGTTCCAGGTAAAACGATGGGTTCCTCATTCACCTCACCAGGAGGGCAGAGTTGCAGATAGACGTCCTCCAGTTCTTGCGCTGCAGCAGCCTCGCCTTCCAGGATGGGGGCACATTGGATACTACACTCTGCGCGCTCATGCACGCGCTGAGCGGTCCGCCAATTGTACATGGAGAGCGCGACCAGTTTGCTCACTGAAGCAGCAAGCGTTTGCGAGATTTCATCCTCTTCTAAGCATTCGCCAAATGATGGCAATCCACCAGTCAACTCGCTGTTCGAAGGGTTAGCACGAAGTGGATGTTGCGTGCTGTCACCCGTGCCTTCATCATCTCCATCGCTTGGGTCCGCCAGTTCGTCAGTTTGCTGAAGTTGGAGCTCGTACTTCTGCTGATGGTGTCGCACCATTTCTTCTCTCCAGCGAACTGGGGTCTGGTTGCGATTGACGGACGCAGGGTGGACAACCGTGAAATCCGGGTCTTGGTTCTTGCGGAGCTTCCACAGTCCCAGTGATGCCGGATGCAGTTGATGGATCGGAAAACTTGGCAAAACTTCCTCGTCAAATACAACTTCTTGTACAGAGGTGTCTGTGGAGCTGTTGTCGACTTTCGTGTTCGAACTTTGTTGACGTCTACTGGAAGCAGGTGGAGTATCAGGTGGAGAATCGGTGTTACACGCCTTAACTCGCTCTTCCAGGCGGGCTCTAAACTCTTGGAATAAATCGTCGTCGTAACCATACACCAGGTCGCGATGTGAGCCCAGCAACAAATGCTCCCCATCAACAGCACCCTTGCGCTTCTTTTTCAGCTGCACCACTTGAGCTTTAGGATGAGGTTCTCCCACAGAACTATGGCGTTTCTGTCGTGCAAGAAAGCCTTTTTCCTCCCATACGTCACGGTAACTACGTCCTCGACGAATGGGATATTCAATACGATCAGTAATCGCATCGGAAGCATCGCCGAGCATAGTCTCCAACACTGCACGCTTAGAATTCATTCCCGAAAGTCCCCGCCACACGGTTGGGTTTGCTGCGATAAAGTTGGCATTCTCCTTGCGCCAACGCACGATGTTATCCAAGTCACTCTGAGCTAGAGGGTCGAAGTATGGGTCAACATCCTCCCACCGCCACGGCGCACCTTCAGGTGTAGATGGATACAGGTGCGATGCATCAGCATCAGGATACACCGGCGATGGTGGCGCACTGACGCTGGAGTCACCATCAACCCCATTATCACTTGCATGGCCGTTCACAGAAATACTCAGCTTGTCCTCCAAAGCAGGCACAGCAGGTGAGGCGGGCACGCTGTCCGCGTCCTGCTTCGTTTTCGCTGCATCTCTCTTGCGAGAAGACGAATAGACCAACTTCTTCCTGCGCTTCCGCTTTCCCATCGCACGGCTTGTTCCATTCTCCATCACGGAGCCCTCAGCTATCACAGATGCAGGTGTCGTCGGCGCAGTATCCGGTTGCACTGAAGTGGGTGTGGTTGGTGTCGGCGTCATCGTTGCAGCCTCCGTCGAAAGCTTTTCCTCCTTCCTCTCACTTGCTTTCGTCTCAGATAGTTTCTTCCTGGGCGGTGGAGGAGGCTTCGTAGGAGTATTTTCCGCACTGCCATCACTTGAGAAGAGGCAAAGCTCTATTGGCTCCTCATCGTCAGGAAAAACCATGTTGCCACCCGAGACGTGAACTGCCGGCGACGGCACTCGAGCTGGTGCAACCACTGCGTCGACCAAGTCTTTCTTGTTTCCATCCTGCTTCTTGTGCTTCTCCACCCTGTCGGCGACTCCTTCAACCTGTTCTTTCTCTCCATCAGTTCGGCCATTCTGCTCGAAAGCGTCTTCACTCTCTCCCATCTCTAGGGAGGCGGCGACAGTCCCGTCGGCCTTTTGGGCTGACTCCGACCCTCCGCTGAGCAACCGCCGGCGCTTCTTGCTGGCACTAGAGGCTTCGCTCGCGTCCACCATGACGTATTCTTCGTCTGAGTGATGGTTCTTCGTTTTCTTCATCTGTTTCTGCCGCTCTGCAGCCTCTGTATCCGCTGCCTGGGGCTTCTTAGCCGGACTCGAGCCGTCCTGCTGGCTCTGCTCGTCGCTCATAGACGGTGAAACTCCCATTCAACGCTGCGGAGAGCGCTGTATTCGTCTGGCTGCGTCTGCACCGCTCAAAGTCGCCGTGTGGGGCTGTCGGCGCGCGCTCTCGAGGACGTGCGCTGCTCGTCTGATGGCCTTTTGATCGCGAGGGGAACTCGACCGACTTTCAATAGTCACTCGACCCATACAAAACGCAAGTGTACCGGTTTTTAAAAAAGATGCCGATATTTTTTACCAGCAAAAAACGTTCATTGACCCGGCTAAGTACGGCACTAGAGCAGATCCACCACGTCCGACTTGACCTTCTTGCTTGAAGTCGCGTCTTCCGCCTCCCGGCTGCGCTTGTGCACGGGGGCGTCCTGGGGCTCCACCACCTCGAATTCTTCATCGCCCTCGTCTTCATTGACCTGGCCGGAGGCAGCGGTCGCCTTGAGCGCCGCCTGCTTGGACTCCTCCTCCTTGAGATCCGCTGCCAACGCCGCGACGTCACCGCCCAGCGCGAACAGCTCCGTCGCGTCCTCGCCGAACTCCTTCTCGTCCCGATGCAGCACACGCACGTTGCAGCGGAAGTCCTGCGAGAAATCCTCAATAGACACAGTGGTCTCGTTATGGATGCCCTTGCCGGGCAGGTCCGCGAGCTTTTTCTCCAGGTTGACGGCCAGACTCGTCTCTGCGTCCTCGCCCTCTTCGTAGATGGTGTTGGCGCCGATGGAAATCGTGGGCTCGTTCACTCCCAGCTTCTTCTTCAGCACCTGTTCTACCAAATCGCGCAGCAGCATGCGGTTGGTGTCCACGGCCAGCTCCACCGTGTGCTTCGAGCACACAAAACACTGCGGGTTGGGCTTCATCAAAGCGCTCGGCTGAAGCAGCACCCCACGCATGTTCCACGCGCGGTTGCAAAGCGTGTACCTGCACACTTCTCCAACCGGCTTAGAAGTCTGAATAATGCGGAAAGCTTCCAGCACCTGGAAGCCGGCCACGATAGCGTTCGTAGTGGCAATAGCTGGGATGATGTTACCAGCGATACCCTTGCAGCTGTACAGCGACTCCATCGGAATGGAGAAGACCCCAGCGCGCAGGTTCGCCGCAGCAGTAACAAACTCCATGGCAGTGGCGTCGTCCTTGTCGAACTCGTAGGTGCCCAGGTTGGCCCGAGCCTGCTCGCTGCTCAGGATCCGGACGATGCACGAGACAAAGCGTGTCACGCACTCCGAAACGCTCCACACGTCACGGTCGTTCCAGACCTTTCCGCCGTCCGCCTGCTTCTCGTCTGCAGCGTCGTTCAAATTGATCGCCTGCACGATGTTGGATCCGACAATCTCCTCGAGCACGAGCGGCTGCGGGCGCTTGGTGGCTGTCTTGTACGTCTTCATCTCGAGCCTCTTCTTGATCTCCAGGTCAAAGAGACCGCGGAAGACACCGCATGCGTACTCCCGCAGCTTGGCGACATCGTCAAACGTCATGTCGGGTGCGCGTGTGACGAGATCCATGAAGGTGGACTTGTCCTTGTCGTTTGGGGCCTCCCAGAGCATCGAGTCCTCCGTCTTGCCAAAGAGCAGCTTGTAGCACTCCTTAGCCCACACAATGCAGTGCACCATCTTATCGGGCGTGCTGCGGATGGTACAGATGGGGTACTGCTTCTGCGTGACCTTGGGCGTGCACTCGTAGCACTCGGTCTCGCCCTTTTTGATGACCCAGACTTGGCCAAGGTAGCCCGTGGTGCCGCTCTCGATGAGCGGCACGTTGGTGGCCAGACACAGGCGGTTCACGTGCTTGCGCGCGTCCACGTTGTCTAGTGCGCTGAGCACGAGCGCGAACTGACGGAAGTAGTCGAGCCCGAACTGACTGCTCTTGATGTTGCCGTGGTGGGCCGTGATCTTGGCCCGCGGGTTGAAACCCATGGCGATCTCGCGCGCCACCAGCGACTTGGACTGACCCACGTGCTGCGAGCGGAACAGGAACTGGCGGTTCAGGTTGGACACATCGATCGTGTCCAGGTCGATGAGCTCGATGTGTTCGAACCCGCTGAGCACCAGGTTCTTGAGCAGCTCGCAGCCGATGCCGCCGGCGCCCACCACGAGGATGCGCGCGTTCTGCACCTTGCTGCGCAGGTCCTCTCCCTGTCCGAACACAACCGCAGACCAGTTCACGTCAGTTTGGGCCTCAATGGCGTCGTGTAGCATCCGTTAGACGTACCAAGACAGTCGCCAAGCTTTCCGCCATTATCGTCTTCTCCAAATGTGGATTTTCGGATCGAGTGGTGTACACGTTGACGTCTACACACCATTATGTTGTCATCATTCTAGTACAAATACTTGTGTCTGAACACATAGGTCTGGTGTGTCACACACGAACCTGCTCGTGGAATTCCCCCTTCAAACAAAGAAAAAGGCCAGCCCGAGCTTACTGTGCTCTCGAGACCGCCTCTTGTCCGCCACTGTACAGCCGGATCCTTCTCCTTCCTGTGGCAGTGAAGGTAAAAGCCTGCACTTACTCTCCTTTTCCCGGGATCGGACAGCTACAGACGACACGATGGAGGCCAAGCAGGACGCGCTGGTGGAGGTGATCCGCGCCATTATCGGTCCCAGCAGTGTCGTGTCTCGCGAGCGCATCCTGGAGCTGCTGGCGCGCGCCGGAGATGACCCTAACAAGGCCGTGGACCTGTACTTCCAGTCCGAACTCGCGGTGAACGACGTGGAAGGCTCGGATGAAGAGGACGGCGACGATATGAGCTGGGCCGAGACGCCCGCGCTGCCTCGTCAGGCCGTGAGTCTCGACGACGACGTTGAGTGGACGCCCAAGGCCGAGGAGCTCAGTGGATTATTGGGTGGAGAAGTCAAGCGTGACATCATCCTGGACCTGCTTCGACGCAACAAGGACGACCTGCAGAAGGCTGTGGAGATGTACTTCTCGGAGAATGGTGTGGACGCTGAATTTGATGAAGGAAGCGATGACGAGGAAGATGCGGCTGCAGTCGCCAAGACGCCGCTGCCACCCACGCCCAAGAGTGCCGAGAACAGCTCAGAGCCGCCGCCGTCTCCGTCGGCAGCTTCTAGGACAGTCACGCCGCCAATGGCAGCGGTGAAAGCCTCTCAGACGCCGGCGCAGTCGTCTGCTGCGCTACCGCAAGCTCCGTCGGCACTGACGTCCATCGAGTCGCATCAGTTGTCGCCGCTGGCCTCTCCAACGGCAAAAGATACGCCGGTTGTTGAAGAACCTAAAGCGGTGGAGAAGATGCAGACGGAGGAGGAGTCGCTGTATGGACCAGGAACGTACGAGGTCGTGATGACGAGCAGCGACTTCCGCTGGCAGATTGGCAACGTCTTTGGCCGCGCCGTTGTGAAGGAGGTGCAACCGGGCGGCCCTGCTGCGCTGGCTGGCATCCACAAGTCGGACGTACTTTTGATGTTCCGAGAAACGGTGCTGAACGAGGAGAACTGTGCGGCGGTGGTGCAGCAGTTGTCAAGGGAGGTAAGTGCTGTTGCCGGGATGGCTCATGTTTCAGCTTCTATCCCTACGAGTGCGTGAGATTTGACAATATTGTTTGGAATTGTTCATGTCTTGCTATCAGCGCGTCCTTGTTCCGTCGGCGCTTCGCTTTCGCCGTGCAGCAGACGCGCATACTCCGCAGACCACACCAAAGGCCAACGGAGTCTCGTCTTTTGCATCAGCAGCTGCTGTATCGGCATCGCAAGACATCGATGGTGATGTCGTCATGGCATCGGCGGATGGCGAAGCGGCGGTGAAGGGTTCTGCTGAGCCAAAATATGGACTTCAAGTGCTCTGCCAGGCCGTGGAGTCTATGCAAGATGCGGTGGCAGGACCTGCAGCCGTGGAGTTGAAGGTGCTGGTGGATCTGCTTCTGAACTCGGAATTCAGTTTGGACCGTGCGGTGAACACTTTCTTGACTGAGGACCGCATTATTAGTGACTTTCGTGGAATCATCGGTTGGGATTGGGAGCCAGGGCAGCCTGTTTCGACCGTTGGGGGTGACAACGAGCCGTACGCTGCTTCCATTCCTGCTGGGCCTCTTGGACTCACCGTGGAGAATATCCTGGAGCGGACGATCGTTGTGGATATCAAATCGGGAGGTGCGGCTGAGCGTGCGAACGTAAAGCGCTCGAGCTGGCTTGTTGGTCTCAATGGTCAGCGAGTGACTCACCTGACGCACAAGGAGACGCTGCGCTTGATTGAGACTGCTACGCGACCGCTGCAGCTTCAGTTGGTGACTGTCCCTCCTGATGATTACAAGGCACTCCGTAGACAGCTTTCAATGAACATCCGTCAACAGAAAACAGAGCGTCCGATCCCTGAGCAGGATCGCATGTCCTTCCGTGTATTCCAGTTGAAGATTCATCAGGCTGTGCTAGCGTTCCCGAAGCTCGTGGCCAAGGCCCTGTTCCAGTACCTCAGTACAGAGGAGTATCATCCACCGACGATGGACCCGGACTATCCTAACCCGCTTGATCGATTATTACCGGAAAACGAAGTATGGGACGCCGCGCTATTGGAGGATATCGAGACAATGGAGGAAGAGCGGGCTGGCGAAATGTGCGCTGAGCGCCGATTCTTGCTGAACTTGTTTGCGTCTATTCACGATTATGACGACAAGGGCGAAAGCACAGTCATCCGGACCATTCAGTTCCTTGGGTGGCTTGCTGTTCGCACAGCACGAATGCAGCAATTTGTGGATGTGAAGGAACCGAAGGCAACGGACGGTGACCGTGTTGTCAGGCGCCACCGTTATGAATTGCTGCTTGCGGTGGTGCTCCATGTACTTGAGAGCTTGTCAATTATCGAAAATCATGCGACGTGGGACGTCATGGTGAACGCGTTGAAGATGCTGGCTCTCTCGTTGACAGACAGCGACGTGGGCAAACTGCTGGTGCCGATGTTTGCACGACTCAGCGTGAGCTCAAGCCCAACGGCAAGAATTGTACCCGTGGCGCTTCTTTCGATGGTCTATCCGCACGTTAGTGGCGATGTCCGTGTCCAGCTCCGAGGAATGCTTGATCGCATGTGCAATGACGATAACCCACTCGTTCGACGCGCTGTAACTTCGGTCATCGGTGACCTGGCATCAGCGGGTGGCTCTCCGGTGGCTGCCTGGACGGTTCAACTCCTGGAAAAATCGACGGCAGATAGTCATGACATTGTCCGCATCTTTGCTGTAAAAGGCTGCATCACGCTAGCCACCACCCTGCGGCGTCTGCTGCTTGAGGATGAGAGCAAGTCTGAAGAGGAGTCCGAGCAGGCATTGCGTCTGCTGTATTGTCAAATGGTCCCCATGGTGAACACATACACGTCGGACTCGTCGTGGCAAGTGCGTCTGGAAACTGCGCGCACATTGCCCGCTTTCTGCCGAGCGTTTGGCGCAGAGTACACGGATGTCTTCGTCGACCATTTTGTGTCGATGGTTGGTGATCCAACAGTTGAAGTCCGCCGCGCCTGCGCTGAAGGTGTTTTTCTACTTGGCGAGGCACTCCGAGACATCGCTGTGCAGCAGGCTTGTGGATCCAAGCCAGAAGACTCGCTGGTGCAAGAAGATAGCACGTCAAACGGCGGGGCATCCGGGGAGAAGTCCGAGCCTGAAATCGCGGCACAGCTCAAGTTTGTGCAGAGTGTGCTGCCAGCGACCTATGCACTCTCGGCGGACGTGTCAGTGGCTGTGAGATTGGCGTTGGCGCAGTCTGTTGGTCGCTCTCTGCAGTTCATCGGCAGCCAGTACTACGATGAGCTAGTCCCGATGTTCATCCAGTTTCTGGACGAAAATCAAGATGCCACTGTGCGCGCTTCACTCCTGGAAGAGATGGCTCGCTACTGCGACAGCTCGGCCGACACTGTGACCGCCATGATTTTCCCGGCCATTCAGGCCCTGCGCACGTCGGTACAGTGGCGTGTTCGTGTGAAGTTTGTCCATTGCGTGGCTGCATGGGCCGAGCGCGAGGATGGTGCAGCACTGCCTGACGACTTCGCTGATGCCTGTTTGGAACTATTGGGCGACGCTGTTCACGAAGTCCGAGCGGTGGTGTGCGAAAAGCTTCCCTCTCTAGGGAAGTCGTTAGGTAGTGAGTGGGTGGCTGAAAAGTGCGTGCCTCGTGTGTCGGTGTGCCTCCAGTCCACTTTCCATGGGCGGCTCACGGGTTTGCTGGCGGTGGAGCTCCTCGCACCGGAGCTGCAGCAGATGGATAAATTAAGGGACGTGGTTGAAACCGTGGTGGAGCAGTGCACGTCAAAGACGGCAAACCTGCGTTTCCGCGCGCTTCGAACTCTCGGACTGATCGTGCCGCGCCTGAATGACCCAAGTACCACTGAAAGCACTCTAGAGATCGTGCGTCCTCTAGCCCAGGCGGAGACGGAAGCTGATCCGGATGTACGTGAAGCTGCTGAGGAGACGCAAATGCTGTTGGAGACTGTGCTGAACTAGTGACTTAATTCGCCGTAAAGCAAGCTCCAAAATATCCCCGTATGAGATCTTGCGCCGAAGCAATATCCTGGCAGATGTCAAGAACAAAAGAACTTCAAACCTTTATTTTTGTCATTTTTAGATGCATCTGTGCGGCAGGCAAGCGGTTGCCTCACTCGAAGTTATGCGCCGAGCTCCGGAGGTTCGTCCGGTGAGCCCCAACAAAAGACACAACTGGCTAACGCGCGTCCGCTTTCGCTCGCGCTCCGCAAGAAAAAGCTCTGTGGGGCCAGATGATCGCTCGCAGCAATCGCTGGAAGGCGAGAACCGTGCAAGCGTGAGCAGTGTGCAGCTTGCACCTGTGAAAGCTCCATCCAAGAGAAATGCGGTTGCTGGATGGTTCTCTGTTCATTGGATCCTGGTGGTCTATTTGATGATCTCCTTGGTGCTGTTGGTACTTCTGGTTTACTTGAGCTTTTTCGCGGCATCTATGGAGGATGGAAGCAAGCCAGATTTCCTCAGCTGCCGCTCCTGGGGCTTCGGAACGTCATGCGGCTTGTGGGGAGTGGACTGCCGCCCGTTTGAATCCGAGTGGACAGCATTTAGATGCCCCACGCGCTGCACTCTGGGTGCGTTGAGCTTTTTCTTCGATGGGGAGGTCAACATTTATTCATCTGCTGTAACTCTGTAGATCAATCTTCGTCGCTAGCGGTCTATGGATCCAGCCCCTACAGGTATTCGTTTGATGCAAAGTCTGACCATGCAGTAGTTTTTTTAAAGCTCACGCTCGCGTTACCGTGCAGAGCCGATTCGAGAATCTGTCGCGCAGCGGTCCACGCTGGTGTTATTGGCTCCAATGGTGGCTGCGCTCTTTATCGTTTTGCAGGTACATGTATGATTCAACCCTTTACAAATCGGATATGTATCTTTGTTTCTGACACTATCGTATTGTAGGTGCTGCGAATACGTTTTCCTCGTCTGCAGCGAATGGAGTGACAACTACCGAATTTCTTTCCTGGTTCCCGAAAACGATTGAGTTCAAGAAATCACCGAGCTTATACTGCAGTGATCTTTCATGGTGGATTCTGGTCATAGGCTTCATTGCCACGGCAGGCTTCGGTTTGCTACCGCGCGCAAGACCTGCAGCTATGTTTCTGTTGCTGGTTGCCTGGGGCTTCTTCTACACACGACTCGTTGGCCAACCTTCAAGTCAGAACTATGCTGGTATCACGATTAATTCGTATGGTGAGGTGATGATTCTGTTGGCTTCTTGCAGTTGGGCGTACCAAATAGCAGCGTCCAGCACATTTCGCGGATGGAAAGTGTCATCACTAAAGCAGCGATTTGTGATGTGGACACTGTGCTACGTGGTACCGTACCACGTGATGATCAATATGAACCTCATCGGATACGTTCCATGGCTCAATGTCGACCTTGGCGGCTACGAAGCAGTGGATGCGAATGCAGGCACGTACGTTGTGTTTACTCTGGTAGGCATTGGGACTGCTGCACTGGCATTTGCACTTCTGAGAAGTGTGTACCGCAGTGGTAGGTGGAAGAAGTTCGCCATGATATACGCATCTATAGCAACACCAGTGGGTCTTTCGTGGGCGCTGTTTCCGTCGACATCCTTCCACGTTCACCACACAATGCTGGGGGCTCTCATTATCCCCCTCACGGCTTTCCCAACTCGGGCTGCAGCCATTTCTCAGGCTACCGCGCTGGGCTGCTTCGTGCAGGGCTATGCCAGATGGGGCTGGCACTCTTACCTAGACACAATCCGTACGTGAACTGTTCAAATTGGCCATTGAGGTGTGACCAAAGCTAACTAATGGTTGATTGACGCAAATCTTACGCAGCTACCTACTTGACGATTGCTGTTCCAGAAAATGGTCCAAATGCAACGAATGTGACCGAGTCGGTGGCCACTGTAACGTGGGAGCCGCTGGAGTCTGTTGTGGCGTATTCTCTCCGGCTGAACCGCGTGGAGGTCTATCGTGGACTGGACACAACTGCTGTCATCACAAATTTGGAGCCGAACATAACGTATTTCGTTGGTGTAGCTGGGGTTGCGAGCTGGGGTACCGATGGCCGAGTTGGGCCTCTATCGAACTTTACGACACTCAGCGCATAATAAAAAAATACTTTAAGGTATTAAACTTTCTTGGATGAAATCAATGTTAATACGGCGCAAAGAATGGTTTTCTGAACTGAGCTGATATGTTCTTTGGTAAGCTACTTTTACGAGTCTCCGACGATCAGTTAGAACATTTTCACGAGCTCCGTCTCGCTGTCCTTGGGCGTCACTCGACGCGTCCACGTCTTCGTGTCAGGGTCTTGCGTATACGAAGCCGACCGAAAGTTTTCGAAGTTGAACAGAAGAAATGCGGCATCGCCAAACAGGGCGAGATCCACAAGATCCAATGCGCAGTTCGACAGCGCTGAGATTTCCGAGAAGTAAGGAAAGTGCTTCAGCCCGAGAGCGTGGATGTTCTTTCCAACAGGTGGCCTTGTCTGTCGAATCTCCTCACAAAAATCGGTGAGCATATTCTCCTTCACAGGCAATGCAATTAGACCACTGAACACGCTCGAGATCCACACAGACTGCAGCTCGAAGCACTGGAACGTCGCTGTGTCGAATGGTAGTCCAACGAATGCAAGTGTCGGATCTTCAATTGCGAACACTTGCTTGTAAAGCGGTGCAATTGCGAGACCAGCAGCTGCAGCACTCGTCACCTCCGCGCTCAGTTCCGGCTCCAGACCGACGCTTGTTAAATCTAAACCTGCTCCGGGGAAGAGCAAGTCTGCGGGTAGGAAGTTGCCAACAGCGTACTTATACCCTGTGCAGAACATGATCACATCGGGTGATGCGATGCTGGTTCCGTCAACGAAGTGGACATGTCCGTTTTCACCGATACAAGCAATCTCCGGCTTCAGCACTCTCTTGTCATCCACCGCCAGCTCTAATCTCCCCGGGGCAGGTCCGACACTTCCAGGGGGCAATTTAGTTCCGTCCGTAAGGACTACCGTGCCGTCGGGTTCGACACGATCCACACTGGCCTGGTTTGCTACGTTGGCAGACTGGTTCGGGTTGCCAGATTCGGTTTGGGGCACGCCTTTTTGCGAAGAAATAATGACGCTTGCCGCACCGGTGTTTGCAAGCTCCCTCGAAATCTCTCCACCGGACGGGCCTCGGCCAATTACCAGAATCGTCTTTCATGATCCACAGCAATAGCGACAATTTGTGTTAGAACCTTGATCACTATAAATGCCACCAGAGAGAATCGTACCTTGCCAGCATATCCTTCAGGGGTCCTATACGTTTTCGAGTGCACAATTACTCCTTTAAAGTTCTCGACCCCCTTGACGGGTGCGCAGAACGGCACCGAGAAGTGACCATTGCAGACCACGACTCGGTCCACTTCCTCCTCATAGTCGCCTCTCTCCAGCGACGACACGCACACTCTCCACACTGAATCATTATTTTCACTCTTGTACACTTTTGTGACACTGGAATTAAGGCGAATGACTTCGTCCACCTTGAAATGCTCGGCGTAGCTCTTGATGTACTGCAGCACGTCCACGTGCGACGGGTAACTCGGCAGCTCCGCTGGATAGGGGAACCCTTTGAACTGCATCACTGCAGTCGGCAGGTTCGTCCGCAGTGACTACATAGTTTCAAAGTAATTAGCAATTTACCAAGACTTCGCTGTTGAAGTCTTTAAACTTCTACAGTACCTGATAGGTGCAGCTATCGGCTGTGGTATCGGCGTCATACCTCCACACTCCCCCCAAACTTGGGCTCTTCTCGAACACCACAACGGAGAGTCCTTTCTCTCTGAGCCATTTGGTGGCCACAATTCCAGCAGCGCCGCCGCCGATCACAGCCACACGGAGAACCATTTTTTGTCTCAATCCAAAGCGCTCGATGGGTATCTTTTTAGACTCAGATTTCGGACTCAGATATGTTTTTTTTTCCAATTTCGTGAAGGATAAAACATTTGTTTTACGGATGGAATCGACTTGCGCGCTTCGACTGTGTGTCGGGCAGTTGCATACCGCAGCAGTAGCGTATGATCCACAGGCTCGCAGCTACCGAGTGGCGCGTGCGAGCTTTAGTCGCGTGGCTATGGTGGGCGTGCTGGTGAAGCGGACTGACTCACAGCTGAAGCTCGGTAAGGAATTAGTAAAGTTGTTGGTAAAGTTGGTAAAATTGGTGTTACTGCTCTAAATACTAAATGGAGGTGCACGCAGACGACGGAACGGGACTGCTGGATGTGAAGGTGACACCAAGTATCCCGCAACAGGAGCTGCAGAAACTGCAAGTAGGGGCGCTGGTGAGTTGTATTACCACTGAAATATTGGAGGAATTGATTTTCATCGGTAAATGATGTTTATGCAGGTGGAGTGTACGGGGATCATTGAGGAGCCGTGGCCGCCGTCAGATATGACACGAAGTCGCCGTTGGATGAATGCGACTCGGTAAGGGAGTCCATTCAGATAGGTCAATGCCATGGGAAATTTGGTGTAGATTGGCTTATTAATTGTTTTGAACAGTGTTCGTGAAGTGCACGATCGCAACATTGAGACGCTAAGGATGCTCGAAGTGATTCACCTGTACGTAGTAATGCTACCATGCGATGTATTTGCTTGTGATGTTGCTGAAGTTTGCTCTGCACTGTGCGTGTTGTGGCAGGTTCAAAAATGACTATGCTGTTTCTCCTGCTACAACCCCCGCTGCACTTGAGTTGCTCGCGTTCCCGACGGCAAAGGAAGGCAACGCTAGGCAGAGCGTAATTCCAGGGTCTGGGCAGAATCACGTCTCGATTCAGCAACGTGAAAGTGACAAACAGCCTCGAGCAAATCCGACTATCATCGAGAAGCCTTGGGAACAGCAAAACGCCGGTGCCCCTTATTTGGAGGCTGCCATACCTCCGGCAGATTATCAGTTCCATCTCCCAAACAGAGACCAGATGCTGGTTGAGCAGGGAGCAAAGTCACTTGAAATTCGGTGCGTAGTTTTTCTTTTTGGTGATGGTTTACGTATTTTCTCATTGATTCCTGGGAGTAGTCTGAACGTCGCTCCGTATTCCATCATTCACGTGAATGACCGGATTACGATTAATGGCAAAACGACCACTACTGTTGCTGCAGTTCGCAAATACTCGCAGTTGCAGTCCGTTTTCGAAGCTGAAAACTTGGAGGCATTGCTGCCGCAGAGCTCGTTCGTGGGATCCGAGAATTTCAATGCTCTAGCTGCAGCCGAGCGTCACTGTCGCCAATTCTTCAGCGCAGAGGAGGAGGAGCAGTTCGGGATCGTCGTATTTCAGCTGGCAGTGGCTTCGTCTGGGCCAAAGTCAAAGGAAGAATGGAGCAGTAGGTTTTTATGCGTTTGCGCTACGTTCCAACTGAAGTCTAACGTGGGTGAAATTACTCTTGTCCAGACTTGATTCTACGGCAACTAGAGGCTAAGTGCGCCACAGGATGCTCCATTGCAGACCTTCGCTTTGCCTTTCCTGCTCTGCCAACCGATCACATCACAGAAATTCTCAATAATGTGCGTGTTTGCTTTTATCCAAAGGTTGATGTGGATTTTTCCACTAACTTTTTGTACTTGAAGCTGCAATTTGACGCGCTTGTCGTTTGCATGAACGACAAGTACCGCTTGGTGTAATGGACTACCGGTAGCGTAGACGAGCTGTACGTAGCTGAAGGTACCGTGCGTCAGGACTGTATTAATGTTACTTCCGACTAGCGATTCTGGATCCAAGGATGTTTGGCTGCATCAACCAGACTCATTCGATCTCTTGGGTTTCGCTTGAGCAGACCAGCGATGAAACTTCTAGCATCATCTGAGATTAACCGATTGGGTGGGAACTGGTAGTCCACGAGCTCGATTCGTTTGTACATTTCCATGTGATTCTCGCAGTAAAAGGGCGTTGCACCCACCAAGAGCTCATACGTGAGCACCCCAAGACTCCAGGAATCCGTCCGGTAGTCGTAAGACTCGCTCCTCACCATTTCAGGGCTCAAATAGTCGGGGGTTCCACAGAATGTCTTACGCAGGTTGTACGGTTTTGGGGCATGAACCGACCAGCCAAAATCTGCAAGCTTGATGGTTTTGTTGTACCCTAAGAGGAGATTTTCAGGCTGTAACCAGAGCAAAACCAAGAGCTGATGTTAGCTTGTCGCAACGGCATTCTCTTGCCAAGGTCGAAATCAACTAGCTTACCTTGATGTCTCGGTGGATCACATTGCAGCTGTGGCAGTATTTGAGCGCTTCAACTACTTGAGCCACGTAGTGGGCAGCCACAGCGTCGACAAAGAACTTCTCTTTGGCCAACTCCTTGTAGAGTTCCCCATACGGAGCGTATTCGAGCACCAGATACGCGCACGCGTCGTCGTAGAAGTAGCCATGCATGCGCAAGACGTTCGGGTGGCGAAGACGCACTTGGATCTCGACCTCACGTTTTAAATTGCTGACACCGCCATCACGTGTCAGTGGTGACTTGAATAGGACCTGCACGACACCCTCCGTATCAGTAAAAACAAACCGCATGGCTTCTTCTACGGTCACCTGAAGCAGCGCTTACCTTCAGGGCGACAGTAACGTTTGAGCACTTCTCCTTTGCCAAGTACACGTTTCCGAACTTGCCCTGCCCCAAGTTCTTTGTCACTATAAAGTCGTCCATTTCCCATTTGGGGTTTCCTTCCAGCCGCTCGCTGAGTGACTGCACTGGTTTTGAATCGTCAAGTGACGTCCGGCTGGAAATGCTCTTTCTCGACGCCGTCCGGTCAATACTCCTCCTAGACGCTTGCTGCACTGGATTCAGCGGAACCCGCTCAGGAAAAACCAGCTTCCACTCAGCCCGCGGACTTCCCGCCGCAGCCTTGCCTTGATCCTGGGTGTTTGTAGCCATGACGCGCACGGACAGGGGCTCCTGCAGCTCCTCTTTCGCCTGGGCCTCCTTAATCACCGGAGATCCAGCATTTTCGTTCTGCAACTTTCTGTGTGGCACTCGAAGAGCTGCGCTAATGCTTCCAAGCGATATTGTCTCTCTAGATGTCACCTGCTCCTCCTCCTTCATTTGTTCACCCTGCACTGCCTTGAATGGCGTCACCGTCTTCATGGACGCTGTACTTTCATCGCTCTTTCTCCGATGAGCCAACACGCTCACGCGACGCGGCCCCGATGAAATCTCTGGAGTAGCTCCTTCCATATCTCCGTCCATGCCGCCGTCGTCGCTCTCGTGCTGCAGTAGCCTCGTGGGCGTCAGTATTCTCTGCGCCCCACCCGAGAGCGACGGGGCGTTCGAGCCCGGTGAGATGTAGCTGCGTCGCCGCTTCTTACGTTGTCTAGCCGACAGCCCATCACCCTTGGAGTCTTCTGTGGTGGCGGCGCTGCTGCGCTCTGTCTTGGAGGCTGGAGTCCGTACTGTATCATATTTTTCGGTCTCCTGCAACTCCTGGGTTGCCGTTTCCTCCGAGGTGTGACGAGCAGGTGCTGGTGTCGACGGTCGTTGCGATTCTCGGTGTTTGGTGACCATCCGCGTCCTCACTGGAGCTCCATGCGTGACGCTAGCGGAAACAATATACGTTAGAAATACGTTGGCCTTGGCCGCTTTTAGAGGTCTTTGCGATGCACGTTACCGGAGCGAGATTACACGACGTGCACCGCGAGGGTTCTGGTCCGCCTCCTGCTCCTGCTGTGCCTTCTGGTGGCGCTTCTCCTCGCGCCACCGCTCCAGCGCCTGGCGTCGACTTTCCGCCATGATGTTGAGGTGCAGACAAAAAAAAAAGAGCGCGAAATATGAATTTGGGAATTTGAACTTTTGGGCAGGTCGAGATAGATTACAATCTGCTTGCCCAGACCTTGTGAGGTTAGATTGTTGTCGGACGGACACAAGCAGCAGTTCTGCCCGAAAAATAGGAGAACAATTCTCGATAGTTTGCGAGGTCTTGGTCTGACCCGACCGGAGCCGACTTCGCTCGGCTTCGACGCATGCGATTGAGCACTGTCGCTTTCATTATTATTAGATACCAGGTTAAAGACAAATTCGTCAACCCACTCGTCTTTTTGCAGACCGACTTCATGGGATGCTGCAAGCTCCCTCGTTTGGAAGGAGAAGCTGCAGCACGCCCAGAATTGCTCGCATACTCCATTTCTCAGTTTCATCGAAAACCAGGACCCACCTCGCAAAAGTCGCTGTCCACGAGAAGAGCTTGCACAGATCGACCACGCGCGGATGAAGTCAGGCGGCAGATTCGTGTCAGCAGCGAGTATCGGCCGGTACTTTTCGGGGGGGCAGAGCAAGGCGAAGGTGTATTGTGTGGACGGCGAGCTCGTCGACAATGGCCAACCCACGAACGAGGACGCCACACTCTTCACAGCAAAACGGATGCTGCTGATCGTGTGGCTGGGCGTCGGACTGCTGCCGCTGTTCCTTCAAGCTCGAAGCTACATCAAGTTCTGCACCCCGCACAAGATCAGCCAGGACTTGGTTGTCACCGCGGAAACGGCAGTGGAGACCGCGAACATCAAACAACTCTGTCCGGTCGAAGGGTTGGAGGTAGCGGGGTCGTGGTGGAATGTTGGAATCACCCACTACTACACTGTCCCGCACGGTCGAGTCTGCCACTTTGTTGTGACCCAATACAACATCCATGGAGCATACATGCTTCAAACCGAGCGGACTGCTCCATCTTCCACGACACCAGCGAGTTGCTCCGGTGAGAGCTACCCGTTCCAACACTACTTTTACCACGGCAGTATCGGCTATTACTCCTTCTATGAAGAGGCATCCGGCACCTACTGCGCAAATGATCAGACGGCGTACGTGACAGTGAATGGGCTCGGAACGTACGACAGCAACGGCAAATGGCTGTCCGAAGATACTGGAGATACGACGTACAGGCGATCGTATTATTACGGCATCGTTGGCATAATTTGGATCGCATATCGCTCTGTTCTGATGCGGCGTAGCTACATCGCGTGCAAGCGCTACGGAAGGAGATGCGACAACATGCAAGAGAAAATTCGCTTTAAGGACGCAGTTGTCTACGTCCAGGAAAGTCTGCGGCTTTCGGCGCACGGGACGAGAAACTATTACCGCACGGCGTTAGTTTACCTTCTCGTCGAGGGGCTCATGAGCGATCTCTTCATGCTGATCGCCCAGGACGGATTTTTCGCCAAGGTGCAGTACATTTCACTCGGGTACAACTTATCGGGGGTGCTGTCGATGCTGTTTGAGATGGTTGAGAGCATGCATTGGCTGAGTGAGAAGCTGCGCTGCTTCATCAAGCGGATCATGTTCAACTACGAGACGGCCCTGATGGGGGAGCTCCTTTGTGCAGCTATAATGCAGTCCTATCTCACGTCGCTAAACCGGTCAAGTCTGCAGCATTCGAGGCCCGCTGCCGAAGCCGTGTCATATTACATTTGGGGCTTGGTGGGTCATGCCGTTATCGTGCTTGGTGTCGTTGGAACTATCGTATCCGTTCGAGTGATCGGGGCGCTTGTATCCGTTCGCTGGATGTTTGGCACCTTCCGCATATTTACAGCTCCCTGCTGTGTCGACACGACTCTAGGTGTGCGGTCCAAGATGATCCTGTTGGGCGGCTACGTGTGGGAAGACGACAAGCTCAGCTACAAGATCGAGACGCTAAAATCTTTCGGGGTCTTGAAAATGACGGAAGAGGACGGCGGCCATTTCCTCGTCCTCAACAGAATTTACTGGGTATCCATTCCTCGCCAAGATCTGGTCGTCATCGGAGAAGTGCATGGACACCGGGTCGCGCCGTGCCCCGAACGACCGTGCTCAGGGATCGTAAGCGCGTTCGGAAAGACGTTAGGAGGGGCGCCATCTTGAGCAGAAACTTGACAGAAAAACATATATTTGAAATACCCTTGTTCTTCTTCAAGAAATGCTTCGAAAGCGCAACGAAACATCACTTCCCGCACCGAGATCAGAAACTAAAGACGCGACTTGGATCCTGTGTTGCGTGCGATCTCGTCGCGGATCGGGCGCAGCAACTCGTTCAAAGCCACCTTATCCGAGGAATGGTTCAGCGGATCGTGCTGCGCAGACTCGTACAGAGCCTCGTACACGTTGCCGTCGTAGCGACCCAGCGTCGAGTTCAGCGAGTGGTCCGAGAAGTTGAAGCCGTCCACAAGCGTCACGGCGTGCGGGCGGATGTGCACGAGCAGCTCTTCGATGTTGGCTCGGATGATAGGCATCTCACTGGGGAAGATACAGCCACTCTCCATGAACTCTCCGGCGGTGGCTTCCAGTTGCGTCAGGGCAAAAAGTCGGCAAAGAAGCTGAAGAACGGGCAAAATCTCGTTGCTCACAAAGTGCTCCGAAGTCAGGCCCGTCGAGGAGCGAACAGCATCCACGAAGTTGTTGACCAAGACGAGGTACGTGTACGCGTTCGACAACTTGTAGCAGTGCATCGAGTTGTTCTGGATACCGGCAGCAACGGACGAGGCGGACGAAACCTTGCCGACAAGTCCTCGAAGCGAGTGGAGAAAGCGTTGCTGGAAAACGTCAACATACGTGTCAAGCTCAAGCCACTGAGCCTTGCTTCGAGGCTGGGCACGTGACTGTTTTCCAGTGTTCTCGATGAACTGCATTGCAGCCGGAAGACGTCCGCTCGATTGGTATTGGCCATGAACCTTCAGCAAAGCGCGTGCAGTCTGGTTTTCAAAGCATGCGTTAGACGACATTTAAGATGCAGCCTCACGCTCATGCTACCAAAGTCGCTTACCTGCTGGCAAAGAACGAAGTTTTCGCCCTCAGCCGTCACCATCTGAAGAATGTCTCCAAGAAGAACCGGCAGACCTGTTCCGTATGCGGCGTGGTTAGTAAGCTCGATGAATCGGAAACAGCAGTTGATGTTTGCGTACCGCTTGAGAGAAGGTAGCCGTGTCCACCGCACGCCTACAAGCCAGCAAGAAGCATTTCAGTACCGCAGTCACATCCGCTGGGGGCATTCTCTCTTCCAACGTACCCTGCGGCAAGTCTCGATACCGCCGCACGCCATATCAGACGTGAGCACTTTGAGCCCGCAGCTCATCGCATGCCCGACAACCAGCATACTCAAGTCACCGTGTTTGATCTGATCGGCAAGCTTCAGCGAGAAAGCATCGACTTGGTTTCCTAGATGAAAAGATAAACACTGTCAGTAAGTGAAGATCCAGATCATGTAGTAAAGGCAAGTATACCTGTCAAAGTGATGGCATACGCCGCGGCGAGCAACGGGAAGAGTCGGTATTGCTGGGTCTGGTAGTCCAGCACACTCAGTTCCTCCTTCGATTCCGGGTGGTTGGCATCATATCCTTGCTGACGGACCGCGGAGTAGCGGATCGTGATGGTGCACGCTTTTGCCAGAGCAAGACCACTCGTACGGATGTACGTCATGCGGGTCTGCAACATAGTGAAGTAGAGCACTTCCTGCGGGATTCCCGAGTTCTTGACGTACTTGCCTTCACTTGTCACGGTTGCAACTCGCATTCCCATTTGTTCACGAGGGATCCTCACGTGGTCAAACGTGCAGTATCCATTGTCCACATTGTTGAAGCCGATCTTCGGCCCGATGTCACCCAACGTCACGCCGGGCATCGCGTCG
>JAABLK010000419.1:0-28815 GCA_012295415.1 Phytophthora chlamydospora
GTGTCCTTCCGCCGGTGCAGATAGTCCAGAATGGCACGGTAAAATTCAAGATCACTCCACTGCTCCATCGCACAAACCGTCTGCTTCCTCTTTTTTCTTTTCTTCATAGCTTTCTCGAAGAGGAAATGCAAGCCCTGTCCGATGTCCCCCTTCTTGGAGACGGAGGCCATGCACTTCCGAAAGAATGCATGGTCAAGCGTGGGGATGGCGCAGCCCTTCTCGATAAGCCACAAGACGACGTAATTGGCCAGATTCCACGCCTCAGCAACGACCCAGTTCATTGTGAAGACAGCGTCATCCCAGGCGAGGCCAAGTGCCACTGGCTTGCAGAATTTCTTGAGCGGCATCTTGCGCGCAACCAAGTTTGTTTGCTTTGTCTTCGCTTTGCGGACCGAGACGTCGCGCCTCTGGCGTTTCTTGGCGGGGTCAGGCGAAGAGGCTGTAGCAGGTCTCTTTCTTGATGTTTTGGCATTGCGACGCGATTTTTTCTTCCGCGACGGCTTTTTCTTGGGGCGTGCCATCGTTGAGGGATATTCTCGACTGAGCTCTGGGCTGGCGGACGCGCACCCAGCGAACAAGAATTCGAACGACGATCAAGTTGGTGGCTTCCATACTTGGTGAGCTTCATGCAGCTGATGCTGGGTGCAAATTCGAACGGCAGCCAAAATATTCATAGGCGCGTTCGCCCAAGACAATGGGCTCAAGCGCGCCACCAGAGCCGCTCCCGGGACAGGCAGCGAGCCAGGCGACGGAGTCTCTGGTGATATCTGCCAGTTGCAACAGTTCAATTGCAGGAATGTTGTACGAATGTTTACCCAGGTTACGCTTACGCAGTACCGTGGAATTAATCCGTGTGGGCTGGTATTCCCAGTATAATCGTCGCTCGTGTGGACCGCGCCCACTTTCAAACTGAGACCAACGAAGAAGCCGCGATGATCCTCAACCTGAGTGCGCTGCAGCTGCTGTTCCTGCCGCCCGTGCTGCTGTTGGTGTCGGGGCTGGCGCTCTTCAACTTCCAGAACGTCTTCCGCTTCCTCACCATGAGTGCGTGTCCTCTCCAGACATATGCTTTTCACCTCAAAACCACTAACGACTCCGTTGATGCGCAGACCTCAAGAGCTACATGACGATCCCGGCCGTGCAGTCGCTCAAGCCCTGTACGGTTCAGCCTCTATCTAGGCTATAGGCAGGTTTAGCATACGACTAACTCTTTCCCCGTTTCTCCCTCTTTGCAGACGCCGACAAGCTGCGCTACGCTCTGGAGCAAGTGCTCGGTCCGTCTCCTTATCGGTAAGACTGTGGCAGGGGGTTTAAGAGCTGACTGAGTATGGTTCTGTGTGTTGTGAGTAGGCAAAGCGTCGTCGTTCAAGTTCAACGTCTCGCACGTGCTCATGATGGCCGTGGTGATCGTGCTGATCGCCATCTACGAAGCCATCCAGAAGAACAACCAACTGCAGGAGCAGCGGCTCAAGCTGCGCCAGAAGAGCAAGCGCGAGTAGATCTGCTGTATCAACGCGACTCCAGTGCTTGAGGACCATGTTTGGCGTATCATGCACAAACGTTTTGAAACCTATACTCCCTTTACTTAGTTAAGTCGCAAGCACAAGCGAGCAAACCTGGACGAAAAATGAAGAAGGCGCATGCACCGCCGTCACGTGCTGGATGCTGTCGGTGCCGACGAATCGATCCGGAAGTGGCCATACTCTATGGCTCGCTCGACCAACAGCACTTACGCGTACAAGCCCTCGATCACCGCCTCGTACTTCTCCATCACGATCTTGCGCTTGAGCTTGAGCGTGGGCGTCAGCTCGTCGCCGTTGATGGAGAAGTCGTGGTCCAGCACCGTGTACTTGCCCACGTTCTGCGCGCGCGAGGTGGCGCGGCCGTTGGCGCGCTTGAGCCCGGCGTCCAGGTAGGCCTTGACCTTCTCGTCCGCGCGCGCCTCCGTGACGGTGGTAGACGAGCTGCCGATCTCCTTCATAATGCTCAGCGCTTTCTCGTCCAGTGTGTCCGTGGGGTGGCCCTCCTTGTCCACCGTCACGCGCAGCGTGAACAGCACCGACAGGAACTTGCGACGGTCGCCAATCACCATGACGTTCGACAGCAGCGGCAGCTCCTCCTTGATCGTGTCCTCGATGATGACGGGCGGCACGTTCTCGCCGCCGGCGGTGATGATCAGCTCCTTGATGCGGCCCGTAATCGTCATGAAGCCGTCCTCGTCGATCTTGCCGCAGTCGCCCGAGTGCAGCCAGCCGTCGTCGTCGATCGTCTCCTTGGTCTGCTGCTCGCCCTTGAGGTAGCCCATCATAATGTTACGGCCACCGAAGATGAGCTCGTCCGTGCCGTCCACCACCTTGGTCTCCGAGCCGTCAATCGTGCGGCCGCACGTGCTGATCTTCCAGTTGCCCTGCATACTGCACGTCTGCGGGCCGCACGCCTCGCTCTGGCCGAAGAACTCGAACACGGGCAGGTCCAGCGAGCCGAAGTACTCGACGACTTCGCGACTGATGGGCGCGGCGCCGCTGAAGCTGGCGATGCACTGGTCCAGACCGAGCGCCTCCTTCACGCGCATGAGCACCACGGCGTTGGCGACGCCGAAGCCGCACGGGGCGCCGCCCGAGTTGCCGAACTGGGCCAGCTCCGTCTTCTGCGCGGCCTTGTCCTTGGCCCAGGTGGCGATGCGCTTCTTGATGCCCGTCGTCTGGGCCGAGATGGACCACATCTTCTCGGCGATCTTCTCCCACACGCGCGGCACGCCGAAGAAGAACGTGGGGCGCACCTCCTTGAGCGTCACGCCCAGCGAGCCCTTGAGCGCGTCGGGCTGCGCGAAGTAGATCTGCAGGCCGCCGCAAATGGGCAGCCAGATGTCGATCAGCTGGGCGGCCACGTGGGACATGGGCAGGTAGCTCACGAGCCGGTCGCCGTTGTGCATCTGGTGGTTGAAGTTGCGCTTGATCATGCCGACGACGCTCATGATGGTCCAGACCACGTTGTCGTGCGAGATCATGACGGCCTTGGGGTTGCCCGTCGTGCCGGACGTGTAGATGAGCGAGCAGCAGTTGCCGGGCTTCTGCGAGTCCATGATCTCCTTGAGCGTCTCGTCCTTGACGTCCTTGCCGAGCTGCATGAAGTCCTCGAACGTGTACACGGGCACGGACGTCTGGATGCCCTCGGGCACCTCGTCGTTCCAGACCACGAGGGCCTTGAGCTTGGGCAGGTTCTTCTCGATGGCCAGGAACTTCTCCAGCTGCTTGACGCCATCACACACGACGACGCCAGAGTCCGAGTGCTTGGCGATGTACTCGCAGGCCGCGGGGTTGTTGGTCGTGTAGATGCCTGCGGCCACGCCGCCGGCGAAGATGGAGCCCACGTCGGCGATGGCCCATTCCGGCGAGTTGAAGCCGATGATGCTCACGCCCTGGTAGCGCTCGAGCCCCACGTGCAGCAGGGACTTGGCGAACTGGCAGCACTTCTCGTAGTACGTCTGGAACGAGTACGACTGCCTGAAAAAGCAAGTAACAACAAGATCCACAAGCGTTAAACAGCTGGCCTCACCGCCTCCCCCTCGCGTTAACTACAACGCACCACTCGCCGTCCTTCTTGAAGTGCAGCACGTTGGCCGAGCCGTACTTGGCCAGCGTGTTCTGGAAGGCCTGCGGGGCCGTGATAGCGGGGGCCGCGCCGTGGCCGGACTCCGTCACGCGGACTTTGACCTCCTCGTCGATCTTCCACGTCTGTTTACGGGGCGGCAAAGGCGTCAGACACGAGGGCGAAGAAGGGCAGAAGACGGAGGAAGCGTACCGTGTAGTTGGTGGCCATTGTGGAGCAAGGGGGGGAGGGAGCTGAGCTGTCGTTCAGTCGGAGGGTCGGGGCTTCTTGCGTCCGCTGTCGCAAATTCCGCACTGGGCGACAGTCGTCGAGGCGCCGACGGACCAGCCCAGCTCTCTTGAAGTTAGTATGGTGCAACTTCCAGGGAAAGTCGTTTTTCCGCCAATGAGAGACGGAACCCTCTGCAAGCCGATCGCGTGCGTGGCCCGGCCGTTTCTGCCGGCTCCGATCCCGAAATCTCCCCCGATGACGCACGGCAAAGCCCCAAGGCGTGCTCATTATGGGCGGAAACGCAGCGACATGTTGAAAGTGGCCGACACTTCGATCGAGAAGCCATCGAAGTCTCGGCGGAAGCGCTTCCGCAGCCGAGTTTCCAGCGCTTCCGAAACCCGAAGGTGCAAGTCGGCGCGGATGGGCAGGATTTGCACCCAAAAGGAGGGAAAGTATGACAGCCCAGATCGAATCAGCAGAGACCGTGCTGGCGGTCTCGCTCGCTCGGCTCGGGGCTGGCCGGCGTTAAACTGAGCTCGTCGGGTTTGTCACTCGCTGCACTGGGCCAGGTCAGCGCGCGAGAGAGTGGGAGTGTCGGGCTCCGAACGCTTGGCTCGCGTTGAAGACCCCGTCGCGGTCTGACAGGCTCCGCTTTTCTGCGAGCGGCGACGAACGGCAAGTTCCAGCAGCCGATGTACAGCCAAATGGAGTTGGTTCGGCATGGCGATACAAACGCGTCAAGCAGCCACCGCTCTCAGTCTAGTGGATGTTAAACAGCGATCGCCGCCGCCGCACCAGCAGCGGCGCCGACGAAGCTCGACGCGCCACTGACCGCCATGTCCTGACGGCGACAACAAGGGGATCTGATTTCGCCGCCCATCAAACAGCATATATCCTATTCTTCAGCATGCATGTGGTGTGCCACTCCATACAATTTCTAGTTCTACTTGACCTATGAGACAACATAAGCCTTTGCTACCGCGTCTC
Organism: Phytophthora chlamydospora; assembly: GCA_012295415.1. Lineage (NCBI taxonomy): Eukaryota > Oomycota > Peronosporomycetes > Peronosporales > Peronosporaceae > Phytophthora > Phytophthora chlamydospora. The sequence continues at coordinate 4,807 of JAABLK010000419.1, forward strand.
TTACGATTAATTGCGCGCAACGATTGCGCGCCACGTTGGCGGCCACTTCAACTTTCACTTGACGTCCGTCTCCATTGCTCTATTTGCTGTATTGCTGGGGCCAGCCCTGCTGATAGCAGGCGAGTTCTCCGCCTTTGGCCTGCATGCGCATGGAAATCACTGCAACCCGTGCACGCTGTTGAAACAGCACTCGTCTTTCGCTCGCTCGCTTCGTTGCTGGCCAAGCGACGAGACCGCCGGCGAGGGAGGCCAACTCGTGTCAGACCGCGCTCGACCCGTTTGACTGTCGACGGAGTCATCACGGCCGATGTTTCGTGCCTGCTGTCCTCTGAGATGGTCGTCTTGGTGCAACGTGACCTGGGCAGCGCTCGGCTGCAGTCTGCAGCGTGAACAGCTCGAGCATTTTCGGCTTCCTACCTCGTGTCAGAACTGCCTGGGCGTCTGCCACGTCCGCATTGCCTGCGCTGCACAAAGCTGCTGTCTGTGAAGTGCTGCTTCCAACCTAACCGTACAGCCGAGGTTCTGAGCTTGCTCTGCAGGTGCTGCTGTATTTGAACGGGACGTAATGCGGAGAGTATACATGTATCGCCGCCGCTGGGGCTCAACGCAGTCACGGTATGCTGCAGGTTTTCCTCCTCGCCTGGCTAACCGGCGCGGCAGGAAAAACTAGCGTTAGCACTGCATCTGTACTCACAGTCAAGATGACGGAGCAAAGCTACAAGCGATCCAGTGTAAATGCAGCTTGACGCCGAGTTAAAGTATTCTGCACGCAGCATCCAGCCTATGGTATTTTGCCCAGCGACGACAGCTTTGCACGGATTTGAGTTAATCCCAAAAGCTGTGGCTCGCGCCTCCACGCATTGTGTTATCCTCCCTGGCAATTGACAATTGCATCACCATTCTGCCGCACAAAATGTACCAAAAAGCGTCATCTGGTCCCTCCAGTCACCAAACATAGACACGAGTGTCAAGATGGAGGCGTCGATGGAGAAGTCGTCGCACCGGCAGAGCTCGCTGTTGGCGCTGCTGGCGGGGCTGTGGCCCTGCGTTTGCTACTTCGTGTGCTCGCTGGCCATGAACCTGCTGACGAAAACGCTGATGACGACCTTCCAGTGGCACTGCGTGTACACACTGGGGGCCATGCAGAGTCTCTTCACGCTCGCGAGTCTCGCACTGATATCCTCGGTGCAGCGCGTCGTGGCGCTCGTGGTGGGGACCAAAACGCAGCCGAGTGTTCAACAGCCTGAGGTCGTCAAGATGCCCCACCGAGGTGCGGCTTACGTGCTACGCGTGCTGCTACCGCTGATGGCGCTCCACCTGAGCAACATGCTGCTGGGCTTCGCGAGCTTGCGCGTCGTCAACCTCCCCATGTACGTGACAGTGTCGGCAGAGCTGTGAGTTAGCAGATCTAATGCTGGAGTCTGTCCTACACTGTATTGCTGCTGAAGGTACTTGGTACTGCGACGACTCACGACCATCACCGTCATGCTGATCGAGTGGCTCGTGCTGCACAAGGTGCGCAGGTTTTCTCGTCGTAGGACTGCTTTGTTCTCTTTCTAATCGAGAGTGGCTATTATTCTCGTGCTGTTGTATGGCTAGACCATCTCTGGGTCGATCAAGGTGGCGATTCTCGGTGCGATCTAGAGTTTTTTTTTTTCCACCACCGCTCAAACCCTGAGTTATCTGTCGACGATGTGGCTTTGCTAACTCTTTGATCGTTGCATTGCTGCTTCCAGTGAGCTCTGCGGGCAGTCTGATTGCAGGCAGCACGGACGTCATGTCGGACGTGCGCGGCGGGTACACACTCGTGTTGCTCCAGAACCTATGTACTGCGATGTCGCTTGCATTCTCCAAGGAAAGCGCGCTGACCCCGCGCCAACTCGTTCTCCTCAACAGCACAGCTGGAGCGGTCTGCTGCTCTGTACTTGGGGTTCTGCTCGAGCGCGACGAGGTATTGGCGTTCCCGCATTTGAGCGACCCGCGCTTCATCGCAGGCATGGCGATCATGTGCAGCATGTGCGTGCTGTACCAGTTCTCCATCCAGCTCTGCACGCTTCGCACCTCGGCACTCACGACATCCGTCACGGGCAACATCAAGGACCTGTTTGCCACCATCGGCGGCTACCTCCTGTTCCCGGACGCCCCGACTCACGCTGCTAACTTCGTGGGCGTTGCGCTGTCCTTCATCGGAGCGTACTCGTTCTCGTATATCCGCTACCGCGCGCTGGTGGGGCCGTCACCTCCCCACAAGAAGCAGCTATGAGCCACGGATACCTCGTAGATAGATGATAGAACTGACACAGTCATTTTGGGTTACTTTCATTTCAGCAGGGAGGGACAAGCTGTATCAAATAAATCATCATTTTCACTCCACGGAGCTCTGCGAGCTCACCTCGAAGTGGCTATCGGTGTCCTCGTAACTGTGTTCCAGCGGGGAGACACCTATTTAACCCAAAAACGACAATTAGTCCACCACACATAAAACCATAAAACCCACTTGTTGCAGCACGTACATCCATCACGCGGAGACGATGTCTGGGAAACATGGTCGACGTCCTCATTGGCATCGGCCATCGACACGCTGTCGAAGTCGAAGTCCAGGCTGCTGGAACTGTCCATCAGCTGCTCTGGGGGCATCGACTGCACCCGTCGAGCCACCGCCTTCGTCCGCCGTCCGATGGGTGGCAGTTGGTAGTTCACCGGAAGAACTTGTTGCTGCTGGAGCTGCTGCTGCGCTCGCTGCATCTGCAGCTGCGCCTCTCCCTCAACACGTTGGCTTTCCACAAACGCTTTGAACTGCCGAGAAGCACTCGGGGGTGGCGTGCGGCTTGTGCTCATTTGAACGGCGAGGCTTTTCGGCGCATCGGCCGGCTGATCTCCAGCCATCCACGACTTCCGTCGCTCCTCGAAGCTCCATGGCGACCGCTTCCCTTTCTCCACCGCCGCTGCAAAGCCTGGCATACTCTCCATAACATCCGAGAACGTAACTTCGGGGCTGGGCGGCGGAACGTGCGACTCCCAGTCCGTGTAGTCTGTCAGCGGCTGACTTGCTCGCCAAACCGCAGCTTGACGGATCGCCTGCGACAGCGAGCGCATGAGCTTGGCATTGTCGCTTGTGCCGGCCGAATGCTCCTCGATCTCATCCAGAAACATACGCTTCTGGGCAGCCACACGCGTCGGCGTCACTTGCCCCTGAGGAGGGAGTGGCGACGCCTGGCCTGCGGTGGACAAGTGGTCCCGTGTGTTCGTGCCGCTCAGCAGACTGCCCACGACGGTGGTTTGCTCATCATCGTCGTCTTCATCATCGACATTCCTTTCATCGTCTGCTAACCGACCGGCGTCTTCCTCGTCTTCCTCCTCGCTGCTTGAAGAGTCCTCACCTTGGTGCGGATCGGGCACTCCGAAGGTGTCCGTGGTCTGTTCGGCAAGTAGTCGACGGAGTAGCAGCCGCTTGGATACTTTCTGCTTAAGCAGCGGCCGCATCGCCTTACGAACGCCTTTACTGGACCACGCTTTTTTGATTGAGTTCTCGTGCTCACGGGAGAGCATGACGAACTTGCCGATCTTGTCGTCCACGAGCTTCTCGCCGCGGTCCAGTTTGCGCAGTACACGCACCAGCGTGCTCTGGATGGTGGCGATACTGCGATCGACGTTCGTGTTGTCGATCTTGGGGATCAGATACCGATCCGCGTGCTTGCACAGATGGCGCTGGATGACGCGGATGTTGTCAAAGTGCTTGATGTACTTGTTCTCCTGCGGGTCGATCGTCATGTGACGAGCGCGAACAGCAAACCGCTCGCGGTGCTTGTTTTCGTTGCTGATGTAAATCACGAACGGGACGCACGTCGGGTGTTTCTTCACGAGCGCCAGCAGGTCGTCGGTGTTCAGGTGCACGCCCTCCACTACCAGCGACTGCTTGCGCTCTTCAAACATGGTCAGCACGCGGTCGAGCTTCTCCAGCACCAGATCCGCCTGCATTCTGTACCCTTTCAGCACCATTTTCTTGTGTAACCTGGCAGCAGACATGTCCTCTCTGTCTCCTTGAATGGCCGCCACCATATCGGGCGACAAGGCGTCTCCTGCCTGATACGTCGACACGAAGGCGCACGGGTTCTCCTCCTTGGACGTAAACGACCTTAGTACGTGGCGCACGGAGTCTGTGGGCAGCACCGTCGTGAGCCTCAGTCTTGCCGCTAAGAGCGACGCCAGCGTGGACTTTCCCGTGCCGGAAGTGCCTCCTAGCAGCACGGCGAAGCTCTGGTTCCTCTGCGTGATCTCCTTGGCCACTTCAAAGTCCAGAAGGTGGTGCGGTTTGACGTAGTCTAGTCTGGCCAAGGACGAGTAGATGCATTGGTGCAGCAGGTGCCAGGGCAGAGCCACCGGCAGCTGCTTGTCCTTCTCCTCTTCGTCACTGCTGTTGTTACTGTAGAGACTGCCGCTACTGCCATTGCTCTCTCTGCTCAGGTGCTTGGCAAACACGGCAAACACCTCATGCGTGACGGTCACGGCGTCCTTGGGTCGGCAGCCCATGAGCATGAGCGTCTCCTGCAGTCGGTAGCGCGTGAAGCTCTCGCGTTGACCCTGACGCTTGACGTGCAGTAACTCCATGGGGTCAGAGCCGTCGGCCTCCGTCTCCACGGCGTCCATGGTGGCTGACTGCGCGTTCGCAGGCTTGGGCAGCGCGGGGGCGGGGGCGTGGCCGGTCACCTTGGCGGGGCGTTTCCCGGTCGGAAAATGACGATGGCTCAGGTCTGGGGAAAGCTCACTTTGGTGAAGTGGTTCGGCTAAGTGCGATTCCGACGAGCAATCGGCTTCAAGGGGTCTGCGACGTGTGACGACTGCCATTTTGACTGACTGAGCAGCGCAGAGACGGACGAGCGCATTCCTGCGTGCGTGGCGCGAGAGGAAGCACTGCACGATGCAATTGGCGCTCGGCACGCGGATACAGCAGCAGCCAACAAGGCGGACCGGCGTCGTGGTCATCGATCCGCGCGATGATCACTTCGCTGCGTCTACCGGACCGGTAGTACCGGTATCCGCTACCCTGGGCCCGGGAATTTATTGCTCCGTTGCCGAAATTGCCATAATTCTGTATCGCCGTATCCCCAACGCACGCTGGAAGTTGCAGCCTGCAATCCAAAGCAGCAAAGTCCTGATGTGTACCCCCAGTAGTTGCATTCCAGCAGCACTGCAGTCTTCACTGAAGACTGCAGTGCAGACCAAGCTTTCCTCGACAAAAACGGGGGCACATAAAGTACATGAACCGGTACCTTACCGATCCCGTACCGCGAGCCGACGTACCGCAAGGTCCGCTTTTAGGCGCTCCATAGGCTGAAGTGTCTTCGCTTCGTGGCGTCGTTCCCGCAGTTTCCCCGATCTCAAAGTCTCAAGCCCGGCGGCCATGGCGAGCAAGCGCCTGGACGCCGTCAAGCTGGCCAAGAGCTCGCGCTGGGACGAGCTGCGGCGCCTCGTGGACGCCGAGTCGGCCACGGCGCAGCAGGTGGACTCGTACGGCATGCTGCCGCTGCACTGGGCCTGCACGGAGCCGCAGTCCATCGGCGAGGGGGTGCTATTGGCACTGCTCAAGGCCTTCCCGCAGGGCGCACGCGCTCCAAACGCGGCCGAAATGCTGCCGCTACAGATCGCCATCAAGGCCCAGGCGCGCATCGAGTGGCTGCAGGCGCTGCTGGCCTCGTATCCGGACGCTGTGCTCAAGAAGGCGCCGTCGGGCGAGAACGCCGTGCAGCTCGCGCGCAAGGCCGGGCTTTCCGGCCGCAGCGTCAAGCTGTTAGAGGAGATGTACCACCACGTGTGCGCCAAGGAGGGGCTGCCGGACCAGCTGGCTATGGAGGAGCAGGAGGCGAGACAGCAGCAGGAACAGGAACAAGAGGAGGACGAAGGACAACTCCGCCCCTCCGAGAGGTTCCAGGCCATTGCAGGAGATCTACCGGTACCCGTGCCTCAACGTGTAAGCGGCGTGCAGTATGGCCAGCGCCAACGCCGTCTCAGCAGCACAGCGTCACTTAAACTGCGATCTTTCTCAGACAACGACTTCTACGCGCAGCAGATGAACGTGGCACTCGGCCCCAATATGACAACCGGGCCGAGTCCTTGGTCCCCACGCCGGACCACAGAGAGCTCGCGGCCGCAGTCCATCGCCTCGCAGCGGCCATCCACTACAGCTAGAGGCGCCGTGCAGCTGCCGCCGCGATGGATGAACGCGCCGAGCTGCAGCATTTGCGCGCAGAAGTTCGGCACCTTTAAGAAGCGCCACCACTGCCGCAACTGCGGCCAGTCCATCTGCCGAGACCACTCGGCGCGTGAGCGCATGAAGCTGCCGCACTACGGCCTGAGCGACCGCCACCGCGTGTGCGTCGTGTGCCACGACCTGCTGCGCAACGCCAACCGCCAGATCCGACAGCAGCAGCTCACGATGCAGGCGGCGCAGCGCGCCGGAGCGCAGCCGCGGATCAGTCAGGCCATGGGCGGCGAGGCGCGTCGATCCGACGAGGCCCAGCGCTCGCCGCCCAGCATGCTGGAGCGCCACGTCTCGGCGCCTGCACGCGCGTCCAACTCCGCCGCTGGACCGTACAGAGCTGGCAACGACGCCGCAATAAACGCGCAGGTGGCGAATCTGCAGAAGCAGGTCTCGCAGCTCATGGAGGAGAAGCAGCAGGCCGAGATGCAGCTGCGCGCGCAGGCCGAGATGCTGAGCGACCCCGAGCGCCTCACGAACGTCTCTCGTAGCAGCAACACAAGCGGCGGGAGCGGCGTCGGCAGCCTGCCGTCGTCTCGGGATCGCCAGAACTCCCTCCCCATGCAGATGCGCACGGGCTCCACGGCGTCGGTGCCGGCTAACGCCGGCCCCGTGCCAAACCCCGGCATCGCCATGTACCACTCGACCGGCCAACTACTGAACAGGACGCAGAGCGCCGGTAGCTTCCGCCCGACGCGAGAGATCGACATCGACAGCCCCGACTTCGCCGACGCCCCGACACAGCAGCCGTCCCGATCCAACTCGACGGCGGCGAACCCTGCGCTGCAGCGGACGACGCGGCTCCAGGACGCGCTCAACACAATCGCCGCAGTGGAGTCCACGTACGACGACATCGAGGGCTCGGACTCGGACTCGGACATTGAGGGCCGGCAGACGGACATTGGCGATCTCCATGACGCGGAGGCGGACGCCGAGGCGGATGTTGACGATATCGCCAAGGAATACCTGGTCGACGACGAGGATGAAGACGACGACGATGACGACGACGAAGAAGCGGTGGTGGAGGCGTCCAAGGCCGCGAACGCCGCGGTGGAGGACGAGGCGGAGGCCGAGAGCGAGGACGAAGTGGGCGGCGACACGCTGCCGGAAGTGGACGTGCTGGTGAACTTGGGGCACGTCATGATGGAGAAGGGCAGCGTGAGCGCCGCCGTGCAGGCCTTCACGCGCGCGGTGGAGATCCGGCCGGACGACCCGGCGCTGCACTCGCTGCTTGGCCGGGCGTACTACGCCGATGAGAACCTGGACGCCGCTGTGGAGGCCATCACCAAGTCGCTGCAGCTGGAGGCGTCGGCCACGAACTCGACGCTGCTGGGCAAGATCCTCTTCGAGAAGGGCGACCACGAGAAGGCCATCGCGGCCTACCAGCGATCCCTAGACATGCAGAAGTAGGAGGAATAGGTAGGTAGATGTGGTGGTGTGCTTGGAAGCAGGGCAGGACGCAGTAACAGAGATGGCCAGATTGATAGATGATGCTGTGTTGCCTCTCTGCCAGTTGCCTCCCTACAGTGTTGGTAGACCGCGCTCGATCTCGGTGGCCGGGACGCCGAGTTCCTGCAGCTTGATGCGAGCCTCCAGTCTCTCGGCCATGAACTGGGCCTCCATGGCCTTGGCTCGGTACTCGTTCACCTTGGCCTTGAGCTTCAGCAGCTCCAGGCATTGCAACTGGGTCGGCGAGACACGGCGTTGAGTCTCTGGCGCTCGAGTCACCAGCTCCAAGCCTCGAGTCACCAGCTCCAAGCCTCCGGACACCGGCTCAATAGGTTCCGAGTCCACGTCCGAGGGTTCTCCCGCCAGCGAGTTGCTGGAAGTCACGACCGTCGACGTTGACGAGCGTCTGGAGCGACTGGAACGACGCGGGGGGTCCTGCAGTTGCAGCTTCACGGCCGAAGAAACGTGCGGACACTTGGACAGCAGGTGCGGGATCATGCACGACTTGGGCTGCCCACGGACCCGCTCGCCGCAGAACTTGCACTCAGCTGTCGGATGAGCCTTGGCGTTCGCTCGCGCCTCCACCTCGTTGAAATGCTCCCACACCTCGTTCCTCATGGCAATTCCAGCAATGAGCTGCTGAATGAGGTACAAAAGCCGCCAGGAAGGAAACTCTGGGGTCATCAGCATGACGCGCTACATTCAAGTTACTGGGCCAATGGGTTGAGCTCAGACAAGCGTCGATCTCGCTGTTGGGCCCTTGGCGGGTCCACAGAGAGATCCATCGAAATGGGCCTCCCAAAGCTTTTGCTTTGTACTTGTGAGCTTTGGCCTCCTTGCCTTTGCTCGAAGACGCAGCAGTTGACACGATGCAGTTGCATCTCAACGCGGCGGGTGGCAGCTCCGTCTCAAAAAGCTCCGACTCCATGTCCGAAGCTGCCGAGGAACTACCGTAGGCGTCTTGTCTTCCACGTCGACCACTTCATCACTCGGCTTTGCCTTCTTGCTGGTCCCATTCGCTGGCCTGGACTTCTTGGTGGTTGGTTCGACCCCCTCTTCCTCGTCCTCCTGGAATGCTTGATCCGCGCTCTCAAGGCGCCCCTTGCACATGGTGCCACGCATGCAGTGCATGCGCACATCCAGCCGCATTGTGGACACTTCTCCGTTTGTGGGGAGCGGCATCCCGCACGCATGTTTGCTGGTCTGCGATCACACTTACACAGCCTTGGGCTTCTACTTGCTTCGGTCTAACGTTTCCTCCCTGCAGCTGCATGAGCTACTCAGGCGTTCATTTTCCTTCCTTGTGGCAGGTTCCGTTGCCACCGCAGGTAGCAAGTCTCCTCGATGTAGGCGACAAAGCATGCGGCTAGCAGGACAGTTTGAGCAAGGAGGCGCCTGCGTTGGCGCTGTGGGCAACCGACGAGAGCTTTTGGAGCGCTCCCCTGCCGGAAGTCATTGGCTCGGATCCGCTGTTATCGCATGTTGAACCGAAGAACTTGCCCTCGCTTTCAGTTCATCGCGCCTAACAATGTGATCACGGAATGGTCTCGGCTTTTCGCATACAGAAACAAGTCGAAAGGATCTTGAGGGGATGAAGACGCCCGGGCTCAACTGCTTCCGGTCGCTCTGGGGCTCGCCCAGCGCCTTGAAACTCGCCAGCAACAGCACGGGGTCGTACGCGTCTCAATTGCTCGCGCATATCCGGCGTCAGGGCTTTGACGGCATTGAAGCGAGTCTGGGAGACGTGGAAGCTCTCGGCGGGGCGAAAGAGGTGCTGCCGCTGCTCAAGGAGAACGAGCTGGAGCTTATCGTGGGCGTCTACTCGGGCTGGGTCGACTACGAGCCGCAGAACCTGCCCCAGCAGTTCGAGAGCGTCGAGAGCCACGTCAACCGCCTTCGAGAGCAACTCGAGACGGCCTGTAGCTTCACGCAACGCCCTGTGCGCATCAACGTTCACTCAGGGAGTGACCACTGGCGTCCAAGCGAGCAGATCGAGTTCCTGAGTCGCGTGCATGACATTGAGAGGCAGATCGGCTGTGACGACATCCTGGCGCATGAGACGCACCGTGGACGCATGTTCTACTCGCCGTGGTCGACGTTGGCGCTGTTGGACGAGTTCCCGAGCCTAAAGCTCACGTTGGACTTCAGCCACTGGTGCGTAGTGACCGAGCGACTGCTTGACACTCCCCAGGACGACAAGTGGCTGCTGGAGAAGGTTGTGCCTCGCGTTCGCCACGTTCACGGACGCGTGGGCACTGACCAGGCAGCACAGCTGCCGTATCCAGAGGATGATGAGCTCTCGCGCGATGCCGTGGAGCGGTTCCAACACCTTTGGGATTCGATCTGGGCTCACCAGAAAACTGAGGAGAGTGGCAAGCTCCCGACATTCACGCCAGAGTATGGACCGATCCCGTACGCTCCGCGTCACCACGAAGACCGCCAGTTTGAGGCTTACAACGTCGACGAGCTCTGTGCGCAACAAGCGACTGCGCAGCGAGAGAAGTTCGAGGGGGCTTAATCTCGACAGGTCTTCCTCGTTGCGACGAGACTAGCAGGTAAACTTTATTTTTCACGATGTCGCATGCCCTGCAAAGAACTGTTGCAAGCTTTGATTCAAACCAACAAGAGGTCAAACGTTTGTAGTTAGTTTTTGGTCTTCATTGCAAGACTGAAGGTTGGGTGCTGCTCTCCAGGTGCTGGTGGACCCATTGTGGTCTCGGCAATGGTGATTATTGGCTCAATGTTGAAGTCGACAAGACTCGAATTGGTTTTGACACTCCAATTGCATGAGCCTGAACAGACAGCAATACAATGGAGCAACAGCATCGCCCGGCAGTGACGATCACCAGCGACGCTAACATTAGCCGCTCAGACCGAAGAACTTGCCCTCGCTTTCAGTTCATCGCGCCTGAACAAAGCTCGTGCTCGCCACCTTGTCTTCTCGCCAGTATTAATAGCGGCTTCCGTGCTTTCCTCAGAGCACGTCTTCAACTGGAAAAGCATCCCTGCCAGCCAAGCAGGGGTTCGTTGGGGCAAAACCTCACGCAAGTGTTTAAACGACCGCACGATGGGTGGCGCCGTGTCTATCGGCAAGCGCGATCCCAAGACCAGCAGGTTTGCCACCACCAGCGTCATTCCTACCTCTAAAGGCGGCAAGAATTCGACGCCACCACTTCCAAATGGTGGAATGGGGTCCAAGCGCAAGTTGACTATGCGGCACACGGTTCGGTTAGACACTGAGACGGCCCAAAAAGTGCAAGCGATGGTTCTCGAGATGTCACGAACGGGTAAAGTGGAGCTGACGTCCACTGTGGATCGCGAAGGCTCCGGCGTGCCATCAGGCACATTGACTCAGCATGGTCTACTCAGCCTCCATCACGTCCCGGAAATTGTTTTCTCGATGCCGCACCTAACGGAACTCAACTTGAAATGCAACGAGATCTCGGAGCTTCCGAAGGAGATTGACGTGCTTCTGGCGCTCCAGGTACTCATTTTGTCAAAGAACAAGCTCGCCGCGCTCCCTGACGCCTTGACGAAGCTCAGCAAGCTTCGGGTATTGGAGGTCGCGAGCAACCAGCTAACAGCACTGCCCGAAAAGCTCGGCAGCATGGAGTCACTTGAAGTATTACGCGCAAACCGCAATCATATCGCAAAGCTGCCGGATAGTATCGGCCAGTGCAACAAGCTTCGAGTCCTCAATGTGTACAATAACGACCTCACCGAGCTCGGCAAACCCGTGAGTATCCTGGCGGAGCTTGTGGAGCTCAACGTGAGCAACAACCAGCTGACAAAAATGCCAGATGCTTTATTACGGTGGAAAAACCTTCGGCGGTTGCTTCTCCAAGTCAACCAACTCAAGTCTCTGCCGGCTCTGGACGCGTTGTGCAACCTCGAGGTGTTGCAGTTGCAGCAAAATGAACTCACGGCACTGCCAAGCATGAAAAACCTCGTGCATCTCGTGAAACTCGACGCCAACAGCAACAGCATCTCGGCTCTGCCCGCCGAGGTAGTTCACATGACGGCGCTTGCACATCTCAACCTTCGCCGCAACCAGCTAATGGAGATCCCTCTCCATCTCACGCGCTGCGTGGCACTGGAAATTCTCGATCTTGGTGCCAATTCCATCCAGTCCCCGTTACCTGCGGGCTTTTCAGAGCTCTCCAAGCTGCGCACGTTGCTGTTAGACGGCTGCAACATCACGGTTCTGCCCATCGAGCTCATCGGCCTTAGCAGCATTTGCCGAGTTCATCTAGGAGCTTGCTTGAGCATGGATGATCCCGAAACCTGCGAGGTGGTCTTGGGACTTCGAGATAGCTGCACGCGCAAAGGCGGCTGGCTCAAGACGGGCGACTGGAAGACCGATCGCCGCACTGAGAGCGCATCTTCCGACTTCTGGGAACGGTATGACGAGCTGGAAGGCCAAATACCAGACGAACCAGCGCGTAAAAGCCGATTCGACGGCGGTGAAGGCACTGCCGACATCTTTGCGGGTCGAACTTCCCTCTCCCAAGGAACACAAGGCCCGTAATATCAAACTTCGTCCTTCCAGCGCATATACCCAGCAGGCGGAGAAGTTGAGTTTCGCCATTCTTGATGTTAATGTGCTCTACGACTACGCATCCGGTCTAGCTCCGTGGACTACTATGGTACGAGGACGCCGCGAGCTCTTGCTGTTTGGCGTGTATTTTCTGCACGAGCGCCTGGCACATGAATTGCTTCCGGGCTAACTTTCGTACCTCCTTGAGGAAAACGGACAACTCAATCTCGTCGTTACCCAAGGCGCGGTCCATGTAGTAGAGCGCGTCCTCGATCGAGTAATGTTCCGCCAGCGTCCTGACCATCCTGCAAAAAGAGCAACATCAGCAGCAATATAGTGAGTAAGCCTGCGTATTGACAGCCTCCACTAGCGCAGCACAATACGTACTGCTTTGAGAGGGCATCGCCTTCGATCAAAATCATGTCTGGGTCCACTGTGTCTTTGCCTTCGTTCTCCTCCAGCCACGCTGTGACCTCTGCATCCTGTGTCTTTATAACGCCTTGCGCTCGAGAAATGTCGTCACGAAGGAATCGTAGCGACTGCAGTCCGCGCTCGACGTTCTCCCGGGACTGTGTGAGCTGCACCTCATGCTCGAACTGCAAATCGATGTCATCGCGCACGCGTTTGAAGATCTTTTCCAGTTGCATCTGGATCTTGCCTGTGACTTCGGCCTTCAACGCCGCCGCGCGCTCCTCGGGCGTCGCCTCGCCAGATGCCCGGCCAGACGCTGCAAACACGCCGGAATTCGACAACGAAGACTGCTGGCTGTTTCCAAAGAGCGATTCCCCTTCACGAGGTCCTCCCGACGCCGACAAAGCCGGTTGCGAATGGGCCTGAAACTGAGAAGAATAGTACGGCGAAGGCTGCGGAGGGTGTGACTGAGCGTATGAGCCCTGCTGGAAGTATCCACCGGTGCCGCTGCTACTTGCAGCCGACGCTGCACTGCCATTAAGTCTTGCGTTCTGGTACGGCGCCGGCCTGGAGTTCGCCGGTCGACGGAACACGGGCGGCATATTGCCGAAGATGGAGCACATGTGCGCCACGAGCTCCAGCAGCGTGAAGTCTGGCCGCCAGTCCGACGTGTACGGGATCTTGACGTAGCCGTCGCTGGTCACGTGCGGATGACCTGGTTTCACCATCATATCTGCCGTCGGGCGCACGAAGCACACGGGAGGAGCCATGGGGTACGTCTCCACGACCCAAAACTCCACTGGGATGTTGTATTGATTTCCTCGGTAGAAAATGGGGATGGTGCCTTCCAGGTTCAGCAACGTGCTAGTCGTGCCGTCATTGTGTGCTGAAAAGGAAGAGAGAGAACCCCGTCCAGTTAGCAAATAAGTTGAACCCCCATGGGGATCTATTGAGACGTACCGAACGTGCCGCAATTGGGCTGAAGTGACGGGATCTGGCCCAGCAGGTTGTACACGTCGCCACGTACGCGAGAACTTTGCTACAGAGGAAGGAAGAGCGTTAAAGGAAGAACCTGGTGGGGCTATACACGCGGACAGACAGCGCACCGGGTAGCACTGCAGCGACGACAGGATCTGGTCCAGGTTGCTCACGTTGTTGGCGTACATGCTACTGCAGCCGGTCGAGGACGGAGCTGAGCTGAGCCTGAGCTTCTCACTTCGCTTCCCCCGAAAAACTGGATTTTCTTCATCAATTAATTAATTATTTTTATTCTTAACATCGCACTTAGCGCAAATTGGGCGGCAAAGTTGAAGTGAAGGTTTGCAAGATGGCCACACCGCCGTCTTGCAGGTGTCTGCGGTTGCGCTGCCGCGCCTTGCTCTCGATGGTCTCGAGGGCTTTCCGGCGCAGGAACGGCGTGTCTCTCGGGCTGCCGATCACCACGTCGGCATCCTGTAATGTCGGCTCCTCACTCTCCAGCACTCGCTGGGCTCGTGGACTGGGGCGCGCTCTGCTGGCCTCCATCTGCACCTCCACCGCCGCGTAGAAGCGAACGAGCTCATGGAAGAGTGCGAGACGCAGCGCACTGGAGACGTAGTAGCTACCGGGCGGGAGGTGTGGCAGGTAGCGACGCAGCTCCGTCACCAGCGGCTCCGAGACGGGACTTCCTACTACCAGATGCAGCATGATGACCAACTCCTGCTGCTTGGGTTTCAACTTGCTGTTGGGTGGGAAGCACGGTGAGCCAGGCAGCACGTAGCCGTCCAAGCTCTCGGGTGCAACGCGCTGTTCAACGGGAGCGACTTCGATCCTTCTCTCTCGTACAGCCGGAAGGGCATCCGTCTGGCAGCTCGCGTCCTGGAAGCCGGTCCTTCGTGGGGGCTGGTCTTCTCGGATGGCCGAGTGGATGGTCATGGCGGCGGCTACAGCTCGTGTCCGCGTGTCGGGAGACGGCAGGATCTTGGTCAATTGCTCGTGGATGGCCTCGATCTGCGTCCTGCCGCGCCCGTTGCGCTTAGCGGACGTCGACATGGCCAGAATGGCTGCACGCAGCAGCGTCTTGAGAGGCGTGGCGGGGTTCAGTGGCCCATTCAGATCTTCTTCGTGGTCTTGCGGCTCCATTGCTGGGCCCGTGTGTTGACGCAGCGCGTTGTACAGCACTTTCAACGACTCCTTCGCGCGCTTTAAGCGCTCGCTGCGCCGCGCGAGCTCCGCGTGGAACTTGCTCTGGATCAACCGCAGCAGTCCCTCGATCTCAAGGCGGTGGCGCTCGCGCTCAATCGCCTGCCGCCGATCGTATTGTTCGATAACCAGCCGCTTGTACTCTTGCAGTCCGTCCACGTACTGCTGCTTCAGCACGTCCACTTCGTGCTCGTACATGGTGCGCAGTGTTTCCAGCTCGGATCGGGGCACCAGATCTCCACCCGAGGTGACAGCCGCAGCGTCGACAGGACTGGGTTGGATCTCGTTCAACGGCGATCGCGTCGGGTCCTCGAACTGGGCAATGCTGTCATCCAGCAGCACGTCGCTCTCAGCCGACGACAGAGCAGGAAACACAGTGGCCACCACCTGCTTCATGACTCGGTTGAGCTCGCGCTCGTCCCGTTCCACCTCGTCCACTTCGTCGTCGTCACTGTCGCCGGCTTCGCTCTCACTGCTGGACAACTCCTCGTCGTCCTTGACAGGTGAAGGCACCACGACTGCGAGCGTTGGCTTTGCGTTAGGCTTGGGCACAACGCCACCTCCTCTTTGTCTCTTGCGAGAGTCCACGCGGGGGGCATTCTCACGTAACCTCAGCGCAAACGTCGACACCGGAGCATTTGTCGACTCCAATTGCTTGGCGCCTTCGTCTTTAGCGGAGGATTTGAACTTGCGTTGCTCTCCGAATCGAGTCTGAAGCTCTCGCATTCGCCGCATCAGCTCGGCGTTCTCCGTCTCCAGTCCCTGCTTGGCGTTTTCGACTGCCAGCAACGTGCCTTCCAGCTCACGGACCTTGTCTTCCAGCTCCTGTAGATCCTTGTTACTGCCATCAGCACTCAGCTTCGTTTTCCGCTTCTCCTCGAGAGCCTTGGCCTTCGCTCTCCTAGCCTCAGCCTCGGCTTCTGCAAGAGCAGCAGCCTGCGCTGCAGCCTCGGCTCGACTCCGTGCTGCTTCGCTCTCCTTGTAGCGCTCCATCTCCTGCATTTTCGCTTGCAGCACGAACGTGTGCTTGACGATCTCTTCGGCTTGAGCGCGGACTTTGGCCTCGAGTTCTTGGACCTTCGCCTCAGCTGTGGCTGCTGCCTTGGCGCTTGCCTGGAATTTCTCACGCCACGAGGCAGTCAACGCGTTGGCCGCTTCTGCTGCTTTCTCGTTGTATTCCTGCGAGCTTCGCAGTTCCTCAGCGACAGAGCGCAACGCTCGTTGGGCCTTGGCCAGCTCTTGAGCTTGCTGCTCCGTTGATACGCTAGCGTCTCGTTGCAGGCGCAGCGCTTCTTGTAGCTGTGCAGCTATTGAGGCATTCTCACGGTGTAGAGCCTCAATGGTACTTCTCAGCTGACGCTCTCGAACCGCATGCGCAGGAGATTCATCATCATCATCGTCGTCAAAGGACACTCCACTCATGGCAACAGAATGCAGCGATTGCTGAATATGCGAGAGTCGCTGATGCCGTCGAGCCGCCTGCTCTGCTGCCTCGATGAACGCGTCTCCCATTTTCTGGGCGCCACTGCCGATCGCTGCGCTCACTTCGGGATCGTCGCCGAAGTCGGCAATGATGGAGCGTTCCGTGTGCGTACTCGTGCGCGCCAAAGCTCGATGTGTAGCCAAAAGCACGTCCCCCACTCGCCAACGCGCTGGCGCACGGGCCACTTTGTCTTCAAACTCATCTTCGTCCTCCTCGTGCTCTTTCTGGTCTGTAGCGGCCATATCATCGTCGTAGCGGCGCACCAACTCTTCCACTCGCAGCTGAATTTCCGCAATCTTAGGATTGATATCATCAGGCATCGCTGGTGCTGCTGCCGCTGCCAACATCGCGGCACTCGGGTACGTAAGACCGGCATTGTCGATGATTCGACGAACTGGAGCACCGTTGGCAGGCACACTCGTTGGCAAGCGCACAGCAACCTGCCTCCTTGGTGACGGGATATATCGGCCAGGTCCCTGGCCTGGCGGTGGTGGGCCAGCACCTCTGCGGCTTCCCATGCTCCCGAGATCACTTCAAGTAAATCACTCACTCGAAAAGGTGGGAACATCTCAGCACAGACTCGACAATATTTATAGGCGAAGGGCACACATACAAAAAGTAGGTTTGCACAAGTCACATGGTTTAATTGCCGAGCGGAATTTGGAGGTGGTCTGTGGTCTTGGTGTTCTCTGCGATCGTGTCGTGCTGGGCTAGTCTTGGCCCCAGCTCGTCGAGATCGACCCTTGGAGGGTGGAGAACCACCGATAGCAGCGCCCGACTGGGCTGCTACCGCCGGCCACGGCTTTAGGAGTTGTCGCTGATGCTGATGAGCTTCTTCTCGACATCTTCGAAGCGCTCGGAGCCCGATCGGTCACGGTGGAAGTAGCCCTGGATGCGCTGCTTCTCCGTTTCGCTAAGAGACTCTAGACAGAACTTGAGGTGCGCCGGGGTCAGGTCTTTTCGTGTGATAACGCCTCGCACTTCGTTGCGGCGGTTGAGCACAATGAGGTGGCGCAGCCCCAACGAGCGGAACAAGCGGAAGGCCCGAGGCACCGGCGTCTGCTCCTGCACAATGTGCGGCGTGGGGTTCATGTACGGCGTCAGGTCCATCCACAAGTCCATCTCCTCGTCGTCTAGCTGGATGTCGCTGATGGACGGGTAGCGCGGGTAGCTGCCCTCCATGTCCCGGTACGACAGCGCGTATTGGTCGTTGTACAGCAGCGTCGTGTCGCTCGCCGGCGTGCGCACAAACGGCTCGGGCTTTTCGATGAAGAAGTCCTTGCGTTGAAGCAGCACGGCGAGATGGCTGCGGTTAATGATACCAGCAAAGCGAGGCGACTTGCGCTTCGCACCGAGGGTGGGGCGGTGGCCGCCGCCAGCGGCGTCCTGGCTGCGGGGCACGATCACCGGGAAGCCGCCATGGTTGCAGTTCTTCAGCACGTTGTAGATCTCGCCGACCTTGGCGATCTGCGGCACACACGTCGGCGGTGAGCTCATGATGTTGAGCGCGCGCAGGAAGCGCGCGTAGTAGGGCGGGTCGAACTCGAGGAACGGCAGGTGGTTCAGGTGGATGTGGATGTCGTACAGGCCTTCGTTGAAGTAGTTGCCGACCCAGCGCGCCGCCATGAGGGACACCATGATCGGCAGACCCCACTCGATCACGCCCGTACACTCGAGGATGATCACCGTCAAGGAAATCGTCATTCGAGCCATGCCACCGAGCATACAGGCCGATCCAATGAGCGCGAACATGCCGTCTTGAGCGCCGACCGGGAAGCCTAGATAGTGCACGATCATGACGCAGATGCGGCCGTACGCGGCGCCGGCGAGCAGGCTGGGCACGAACAGACCCGACGGCACAGCGATGCCGTAGGTCCAGCACGCGATGATGTAGAACACGACGAAGAACATGCCCAGCGAGAACGGCGTGAAGCTGTCGTCGCCCGTGAAGTGCAGCAACTGCTTCATGCTCGTAGCGTAGTTGACCGTGAAGAGCGACGCCAGGTCGTTGTACTGACCTTCCGGGCAGTAGAACCGAGAAAGCGAGTCGCTGTAGTCTCCAGCGAGGTCGAGGCACGTGCCGAAGTGGTACGACAGCCAGAACGACGCCGTCGCCATGGTGAACGCGATGAGCAGCGCCTCTCCAAAGCGCAGGAGGCGGTGGGTCACGTAGCGCTTGCGGAACTTGGTCAGCACCGTGTTGGCGCCGTTGAAGCCGGCGCCAAACAGACCGCCGACCATACCCATGAGGATGAACACAGGTACGTCCAGGACCTCGTACGCCTTGCTGCCTGCGAACTGACCGAACGTGAAGGTACCGGTCTGGGTGCCCATGGTGCCGCCAATGAAGACATGGCCCACGCCAGGCGTCGAGCCATTGGTCTCGCTGGCCTCCATGAAGGACATGAAGTAGTTAAGCACGAAGGCGGACACCATGGCACAGAAGAAGGTGCGCCACGTGAGGTTCTGGTGCCAGAACGACGCGCCCTCCTCCAGCGCGAACAGCACGCCACCGATGGGGGCGCCGAAGGCAGCCGCGACACCGGCAGCAGCGCCACACGAGATGAAGTCGCGCTTCTCCTTGTCGTTGCGGAAGCCCTTGAACTTGGTCCAGCTCGTGTCCAGGCCGAAGCTTGAGGACTTGCCCTGTGAGAGCCCAGCGCCAATCACTGAGCCACTGTGGATCATCGGGCCTTCCTTGCCGACGGGCAGACCGCCAGACACACTGAAGAGGATGCCGAACGCCTTGCAGAACAGGGTTTTGAGCCGCACCACGCGGTGGATCTTGATGCCGTTGAGCGTTGCCTTGATCTCCGAGATACCGGAGCCACCGGCCACGGGGCACAGGATTGCAACACAGTAGCTGGCCACGGCCACGAAGCCCACACTGACCAGCGCGTAGATCAAGTAGCCGGTACCAAAGCTGCGAGAGCCCTCCATTTCAGCTGCCACGAAAGACGCCATGGTGGCAGTGCGGAACGTGGACAGCAGCGATGTCCAGAACTCGACGAAGCAGGCGACGAGCGCCGTGCCGAGACCAACGCCGAAGGTCATGACCCAGCGCGCGATGTTGAGCGAGCGGATGGCGCTCTCGGTCTGCTCCTGATCGTGCTGCATGTTGACTCTGCTCTCGAAGAAGTCGTAGTTGAAGGACTCGCGGTGCTGCGCCTTGGCGCGCTTCTCCTTGTCCTTCTCTTTTTGCTGCTGCTTGCGCGAGGCGGCCGAGAACGGGTTGCGGCCCTTGCCTTTCAGCCAGTCCAGCAGCGTCGTGCCGTTGCGTTGGCGCAGAGCCTCCTCGATCTCGAAGCGCGAGAAGCGCGCGCCCGAGTACAGGTCGCTCGGGAACGAGTGCGTGCGCTGCACGCCGTAGCTCTGCAACGGGTCGCGGTCGAACTGCTGCGGCGTGGCGGCGGCGCGGCTGCCGGGCCGCCAGCTCGGGGAGCGGGACCCGTCCAGTGCGAAGCGAGGCATGGGCGAGCGCAGGATGGAGGACGGCGAGCGCAACATGGACGCGGTGCGCGGCAGTGCGGCGTAGTGGATGGAGGGTGGAGCGTCGGCGATGGCCACGTCTTGGCCCGAGGACTGGGTGTCGCTCTCATCGTCCTGGACGCCCGAGATGGACACGCGAACGGCTCGCGGGGAGGGCGCCAGCAGCGCGCTCGTCTCCGAGGGCTCGCGGGGGGACGCCATGGGCGTTGAAGGCAGCGAGCGGATGCGCGCAAAAGCTAGAGTGGCCGCGGAAGAGCCGAGCGACCCACGTCGCGGGAGATACGTCTGAGTCGGCGCATCTATTGGGGCGGCGGTTCCTATGTATTATACATATATTGGTGTGGGTACACTGAACAGACGCCATCGAAAATTGGTTTGAATGACTTGAAATTTGTATCGAAGCCGGCAGAGACCGGGCAAGCCAGCCATCAACGTTTGAATTTTGCCGCCTCCGACGCATGCGACAGGCAAATGGTGTCGGAAAGCTTTTCAAATGCCCGCGGACGCGCTGGCCAGCGCCAAGCTAGTGGTGAGCGCACGCCTTCACGGCACGCTGCAGAGATCGGCACGGGCTGCTGACCAATATTTTGCCGCGTTGCTGCATCTCACCGTGCCAGACAAGCTTTAGCAAACGCTGGCAGTTCGTGTATGTCAACGAACGAGTATTAAACCACCGCCATCCTTCGGACGCTAGAGAGCCGAATGGGTAGCGCACCCTGCAACATGTGGTCGGCGCTGAATTGACTGAAGGACAGTGCCATGCAGGTCGTAAGCTGGTACAGAAGCTTGTCAAAGGGTGCTGCTGCTGCCCCTTGGAAAGTCTCGGTCCATTTGCGGGCCATGAGAAGCAACATCTCGCTGGTCGTAAAGTGGGTAATGTAATGTTGCCAACAGGATTGGCCGCGAGAGCTGGGTCCGTGAATGGAGCTCTGTTGGCGCCGGCCAAGTGCAGTGTACAGATTTCGCCCTCTTCTGACACCAATCCCGCTGGGNGGGTTTTTTCTCAAAGTATAATTATATTTGGAAGGCTTATGGCTTTCTACAAGTGGATTTAAGAGGCGCGCAGGATGACCTCCTCCACGCTGACATCGTCTCCGTAGCTGCTACCAGAGCTCTCATCAACGCCTTTGAAGACAGCTCCTGTGTGTCGGAAGCAGTTACCTATCGTGGATATCTTTTTCATGTCTTACCTCCTCGCACCACTCTCGCCGCCGGTCCACTGCGTAGGCATACTTACCGATTTCCTCGTCGCGCTTTAGCTTACCGTAGATCCACTCCAGTTGTTTGCGCCGGTAACGCAGCTTGAACGCAGTTAATTGCAAAGTGATCATTTGCACCAAGTGCATCTTCCTCGACGCGGTCCATTTCCCGCCCACTGGCAGATTTCAAAATTGGAAGGCAGATTACTGTATGACCATGTGGACCGAGCCGGCCACCCTTCGCGCAACATGCTCCAAAAATACATTCGCGCGACATCCACCTGAAGCAACATTTCCGTGACATTTGTGTGAAGAACCATCGATGATGCAACACTTGTTCAGTCCTAATAAGGAGATGCTCATTATTAGGACTGAACAAGTGTTGCTTTTCGGTTATCACTTGTTCCCACACGATAAAACCTAAAAATGTGGTACAGCGAGCTTAAATATCCAGAGCGTTCCGGCACACACGGCCGTATTTCCCATTCGAGTTGCCGTTTGTCAGCAGCAGGAATTGCCAGCATCGAGGCTCGGCTGCTGCGGCCCGAGCCAGCTAAATGGAGACCAAAAGCGCGCCATGGATGCAAAAATGCGTGCAACAAACCAGCAGCACGCACAGGTAGCTGGGAAGGGGGAAGCACAAATGGTTTATTCGATCGCAAGTCACCAGTCAGAGAGCTGAATGCCATGGTGGCAGCAGACGTTGTCAAAGCGTGCTGCCGTTTTGCCGCTTGGAAGTCTCCGTTTCCCGTTGGCCGACAACATCTCGCTGGTCGTAAAGTGGATACACGCAATTTCGAAGGGAAACTGTTGCAACACGGCAACAGGATTGCCAAGCGTCGAGCAAGAGCTGGTTGTGGTCGGTGGTGGCTCTGGGAGTTTTGTTGGTGCCAAGTAGCGCTTGCAGGGCCGCGCTGCGCTTCAGGCTCGCAATAGCAGTCTACAAAGTTAAAGGGTCGTGCAGAACCTGCGATGCACAGCACGACATCTTTGTTGTTGGCCGCTAACTCGAGCCGATCTGTCGTCGACGACAGCGGACGACTTGATCACAGGGCAAGCATCATTTTACTAACGCTACGCACGCACCGTCGTCTGGACGGCTGCTGATGGCGCGCTTTGTGAGAATGTGGGCCCGAGCGATGCAGGCCTTCGTGGGAAATGCTGCTGGCGTGAGGCTGTCGTGCTCGGGATCGCCATCGCGAGGAAACGCTCGGGTGGCCGGCCATCCAAGACACGAACATGCAATCGAGGTCACCGACGGCAAGGTGCTGCTGCTGCAGCGTTTACGACCGCGGTCTGGCCCTGCAGCTAGCGTGCGCTGGACCCAACTCGGGTCCAGCCTGGGGCAGCAGCGACTTGATTCCTGAGGTGCGATCGCTGGACAGCAGCTTCAACATGCGGCCAACTTGGCTCCGCCCGGCAATGGCGTCAACCAGCTCGGTTGGTCGAGTTGCCTCACACATGGCTGGCCCGGTCCAGAGACGTCCACGCAGATCGCGCTGACGTACGTCCGCAGCTGGGGCGGACCGCAGACCGAGCCTCGACGCTGGGCTTGGCCTTGCTGGCAGCAAAAGGCGACTTGCCCCCAATGGCGCCCGGCTCTGGGCTGCTTGGCACGTCAGCGGCTGCGGCGCTTCAACCTCCGAGAGGCGATGGTCTCTGCCCGGAGGACCATTTTGATCAAGGCTCGCAGGGTGCCAGGGTGGCTTCAGATCTCGCTGTCTGTCCACCGACGGATGCCTCGCTTCGCCTCGCCACTCTATAGCAGCGAAATGAGCTCGCGCCAGCAGCGGGTGGTCGCCTCTAGACAGAGCAAGTCACGGCTCCATTTGGGAGCCGCCACCGGCACTGGCGCAGGACAATTGGCCACCGCACGCCAGCACGGATATATGGACTTGCGCGTGTGGTGGAGCGCGCTCTCTGGCTGCTGCTGCAAGTGCTTGGAGCCCGCACATCTGGGTTCGTTTACAGGCCGCAACCGCTTCAAGTCGGATACTTTTTCGCGGTATCTACAATGCCAAGCAGAAGACGAGCCGCGCGCCGGGGTTTCGCCAATCTCGGTCGGCGCAAATCGCCGCGAGCGCCGGCACTGCTCGGGCCGAAAGCCGGCGGCGCACGTGCTGTTGTAGGCAGATGATCCGAGCTGGCGTGGCCGACCGCATGCAGCGCCTAGCAGCGAGATCCGCACGCCAGCAGCGGCAGCGGCGATGGCGAAGCTGGCGGCGGAGCTGTGCCTCCGAAACGCGGCCCTTTTCGGCAGAAGAGCCGCGCCCGTCCTCGACCGGAGAGATGCAGAGCGATCTCAGCTTGCCGGAAGCCGAGCTTGCCGGCCGGCGCAAGCTCCGGCAGCAAGCTCGACAAGGGCTCGAGACGACCTTGGCCGTGTCGGCGATTTGATCGGCAGTCGGAGCCCGGGATCAGCTTTGCGAGGGTGCTCGGACGCCGGGAGGGCCTTTCTGCGCGCGGCCACACTGGATCATTGTATGGGTGCAAGCGCAGGCGCGCGGGAGGGGCAAAAAAAAAACGCAGTCCGAAATCGAACGCAGTCCCTCCCCCACCCTTCCCCTGCAATGTCGCCACTGCAGCGGGCAGGCTCCCTCCGCCGCTGGCGTCAAAGCCGAATCCGCTCCATTCCGCGATTCAGTGGGGGCTTGCTTGCCGGCTCGGAGACTGCAGACGCACAGCGCACGAGGCTTGGACACACAGCGCAGACCGCAGAGGCCTCGAACGACCGCTTCGAGCCTCGCTCTCTCTCTCCGAAACCGCAGCAGCCACGACGGAGGCCGCGCGCCGCGCGTCGATGACCCTCAAGTGCTGGAACGCCGCGTCGCCCCGAAAAGTGCCGGCCGCCATTGACACGAGCGCCGGCGTCGAGTCGCTGCTGAACAACCAGGCCAGCAATATGGGCCGCGGCTCGCGCGCCGCGCCCAAGTCCGCGCGTTGCCGCGCGCAGTCCAGCAACTGGGACAAGGACGCCGTGGGGGACCACTCGGGCGACAGCGAG